>JBCAUA010706509.1:0-15322 GCA_038406235.1 Peronia verruculata | reverse complement strand
GTATGTATGTATGTATGTATGTATGTATTATGTATGTATGTATGTATGTATGTATGTATGTATGTATGTATGTATGTGTGTGTGTATGTGTGTATCTATCTCTCCATCTGTCTATTTATGTATCTGTTTATATAGTAAAGTAAGTCGACCCAGTGGTGAAGCCCGGGAGGGGGGTCGGGGGGAGAGAGCAATCAGGTGAACAGTGGAAAATGGACAACGCATGAAATAGATATAACTTAGCACAATAGCCGGCCGAACATTATCGAACCGGAATCTTCACAACTAGGACTGTGGTCCAGTTCTTTCTATCAGGCTGGTCACGATCAATGATGTTATATGATAAATAAGTCAGTATCTTGAATACAGAGCATCAATGACTCAGGCGGTAAACTTTCAACGTTGTTGGGAAAATGGCCAGGAAATAGGGCAATGTCGTTAGAATTAGGGATATTTGGAACAAAATCTGTTCGCATGTTGCACATTGCCTGTTCTCTAAGTGGCACAAGATCAATGATTTAGCTACATGTATTGTATGTCCATCCATGCGTACTGAAAAAAAAATAAGTAAATAAAATGCTATTCAGAACCACTGTTTCTGTCAACTTTACTAAGATTTTTTTTTTAAAGAAATGACAGCATTAAGAAATTTATGGGTATGTTTTTTGCAAGTACCCAAGAGAAATCTGAAAGAAATTCTCTCGATTTTTTAATCATTATTTTTCTGTTGTTTTTTTTTTGGGGGGGGGGTGGCGGTGAAAAAGTCTGGGGACCAAGTGGGTTCAATCTGAAGAGCTTAGGAATCACTGAACTATGATGCAGGGGGTCGGTCACGTGACCTAAGGCGGTCTCTGGGTGAGGTTTTGCGCTGTCGCTCAGCCTTATCTTTGCTGGTATTGGATGATAGAGGGCTGGGAGGTGTTGAGGAAAAGGGTGTCTAAAACACTAGTATTTTCTAAGAAAACTTTGAACAGAGAAAGAGCAGAGAGTAGGTTTCACATCAGGACACGGAACAAGTTCTCTCTCTCTCTCTCTCTCTCTCTCTCTCTCTCTCTCTCTCTCTCTCTCTCTCTCTCTCTCTCTCTCTCTTTCGGTGTCAGGTCTGGAGCAGACATCGACGACCATGACTTGCCAGACCCTTCTGTTGTCAGTTGTCTTTATTATCTCGGTATTGCTCATTTCATTCTTGGTGGATTATCTGTTAAGGCTGTCATACGTCAATATATTTCATTCGTTGCCGTCCTCTGCTTCTCTTCCTTTGGATCTCTCCACATAGCATCTGTTTCTCTAGGCCAGGGGTGTCTAAATTTTTTTTTATTTTTATTTTTTTTTTTGTTGTTGTTGTTGTGAGGGCCAAATAAAATAATAATAGTAATAATAATAATGATAAGCAAAGGGCCGGGCCACACTCTAAAAGAAGTAACACATTGTTTTATCAGTGAAATTTGACTTTACAGAGTTTGTTAGCCTCTTCTCACAACTTCCACCATGCCAATTTGGATAAACCGCCGGAGTAATATACCCGGTCTCTAAAATTTGGGTTTAATTAAGCGTATTTCACCGTAGTTTCAGAATTTGCTGCGGGCCAATAAAAACCAGACCGCGGGACGCAGTTTGGACACCCCTACTCCAGACTATCCTTCCTGCAGATGTGTCCGAGGAATTTCAGTTGTCTCTTTCTTAATATGGTCTGTATGAAGGATCGTTTATATCCTGCCATTGACATAACTTCCTCTTTCTTTTTCTCTCTCTCTCTCTCTCTCTCTCTCTCTCTCTCTCTCTCTCTGATAATTTCATCATTCTTCTGAGGAACCACATTTCAGCAGCTTCCAGCCTCTTTTCTGTGTCTTTGTTCAAATTTAATCATAGACATTTAATCATAGTATTTTTGGTCAGTCACAAAATAATTTAGATTTTGCTGATTTGTATACTGTATACATAACAGGTTCACTCCTTCTCAAACAGCTCTTGGCCACTGAGTAATATTCAGACATATCTACACCATATAAACATATATATGTGTGATCCCTCGGTCATGGGACGGGGCTGACTTTCAATTATCATTTTGAGTCTACAGACATTCCCCCAAGGGGGCCTGGGGTTTATAAGTAGGTTCTCTGCTCCAACCTGCAGGCATTGTGAGCCCGTCATCGGTGGGGGATCTTCCATGGAGTGTCATCCTCCACATTCCGGGAGAGACATCACTTCCCTCTCTCTCTCTCTCTCTCTCTCTCTCTCTTTGCTCTTGTTTTCTATCCTTCTTTCTTTCCTCTCTTCTAAGCGCTTAGAGCCTGTACTGTACTAGGATATGCGCTATATAAATACTCTCTATTAGAATCCTTGTTATTCTTGACGTATAAACGTATCTCACCGTGTTTGACACAATATAGCCGTAATCGTGCTGATGTGTCGTTAAATCCCAACACAAACAAACAAACAAACAAGCAAACAAAAGAAGCTACAGACAGAAGGCCAGTCGGGCTATTGCGCATGCGTATGACGTCATACAACACGAACTATAGGGTTGGGATAAGAGTGAGGGTTAGGATTAGGGTATATATAATCTATATAATAAGAGCGATCAGGGGGCGTGGCACTTATCTTATGGTCCAATAAAGTCGGAATCGGCAGGCGTTTAAAATTTAAAAAAAAAATTACAGACGTGGGCAACTGATACCCAACTGTGTTATAGGCTACTCTTTATTTTGATTGAATTTACAGAGTTGTTTTAATCTTTTTTTTTGATGGCGAACTATCACTAATTTTTTCCGCCATTACTTTCGTGCGGGACACATGACGCGTTCAAAACGCGTTTTCTTTGAGTAAAATTCAGTTTAATGAAGCAAAATATCAGCATGGAGGTGCACATGCTGACCAAAAAATTTAAGTCGCAGGACTATATATTTTAAAAACCCTCCCACGGGGCCGTGGGGTACCCAGCTAGTATAAAATAATGATACACTATTTAGATCAGTCTTAATCTAGACCTTTGCATAATGCAACAACAGCAACAAAATGTCATGTTTGACCCGGTTTCTCATGAAAACGCAGCCGATTGCCGTTTCCGTACATGCGCAATAGCCAGGCTGACCTTCTGTCTGTATACATATGTTTAATTATTTCAACACATAAAGTTAGTTTACCCCCCCCCCCCAAAAAAAATCGAAAAACAAAAGCATGAAAGAAAGAAAGAAAAGAAAAGAGGAGACAAGAGCTGAAAAAAGAAGAAATGAAAAACGACGGAATATCTTGGTGACCACTGTCGGCACTGGTAACCAACGGGTGTTATGTATCAAGATGGCGAATGTCACGAGGCGGGCACTGCAGTGCAGGTGTGTGGAGCCTGCCTCTGTTCCGCATCACATTTATCGGATACAGACTGCTTGATCTAGACAGGTTCCATACTGCTGGTCGGCGGGCTTTTCGGAATTCAATCTTTTGTGTTATACTGATCATTTCCAGCGTCGGGAACGAGTGCCACGAGTCAAGAAGTCCTCCACTCTGTAGGTGAGTGGTCTGTCTATCACGGTCACGTCTTGTTGTTGTGTGTCGGTGCTGTGACGTTTGATCGGTCTCTTTACCTGAACCAGATAGGTGTGTGTGTGTGGGGGGGGGGGGGTGGAGGAGAACAGGGGGATTGGAGGCGAGTAGGTGGGGAGTCGTCACAATTTATTATTATTATTATTATTTCAATTATTATTATTTCAGTACGGGCCCGACTTTACTTAATAAACTAATTAAGTGGAGTTTTTTTTTTTTCTATACTAATAGGTTTTGAGGGGGAAAGAAGCTATGTATGTATGTGGGGGAAGAGGTGGGGGGGGGGAATGTAGATTCATTTATCTATACAGTTTATCAACACCCACTGTGATTTTCCCTTTAAGACATCTCAGCAATAGCTTAAGGGAATAACAAAACAGACCCAGAAAAGTTTGTCCTATCAAGATATCAGACAGGGAACGAAAGAGACAAAACAAAGGAAGACAATTGAACTAGGGGCTGAACCCGAATACAGTCTGTCCAGAACCAACGCAATGGTAGCACTCTAGCTGGTAAAAAGCCCTTGTTAGGGTAAACACACGTTAAAACAAGCGATGGAAGGGGGAAAATATTTAAAAACTGAACAGACAGAGCGTTGTTCAAATGTGTCAATGGAATGGAACGGACTGCATTAAGACTTCATAAATATTTCACAGAGAATGATGACGTAATGAGAATTGTTTTTGACCAGCGCTATTGCTTCCCTTAACCAGACACAAGGGTTGTTCAAAAAACAAGGCAAAGAAAGAAAACCTGTATTTTCTTCTTGTCGTTTGAAAAACTATCAAAAGGAAACAGTTCCTGGAGACAATGGTTTTTTTTTTTTTTTTGGTGGGGGGGAGGGTTTTTTTTTTTTTTTTAGTATATAATATATTTGAAACAAAAAATATCAAAGTCATTTATTCCCTGTCTGTGCTGGTTGTTCAACAGCTCTTGGGCCTAGCAAAGAGAAACAGCAAGACTGGTCAAAGTCAATCCAATTCAGCCTAAGAAAATATACTGACGGACTTTAAAAGCGATAAACTTGAAAATGATTTTACTGACGGACTTTAAAAACTCAACACTTGAAAATGATTCTGTATATTAAGTGTTGCGTTTTTAAAGTCCGTCAATCATTTTCAAGTGTTGTATATGTAATATCCGTCAGTCGAGTCATTTTCAAGTGTTATGTTTTTAGTGTCCGCCAGTATAGTAGAAGGCAAGTTTTTTTTTGGGGGGGGGGACCGACTTTCATTACATCGTTAACATTGTTCACAGCTATTGGAGAGCATCTAGGTTCAATAGACTATGAGTCTGTCACTCATAGAGAAGAATTTAGTCATGAATTTCCTATCACCGTAGGTCAAACCGAAAGTGAGGCAAAACTTACGGCCGAGGCAAGACCAAGGACATGGGTCCATGGGTTTTCCCAGGATATGAGTGAACAATTGGAATTCTATAACTGCATAAACTGGCAGAAGTCCATAACACTTTTCACCAGCACTCTTCTGGCTTGGAAAAGAGATTGTGACAGACGTTTCACTTTCAACTGCAACAAAATCTGGCAGACAGGTCAATGGTCAACCCACTGGACTGAGTGACCGATTAGTTTACTGCTGGGGAATTGCAATCTCCAACTTTGATAATATGCACCATAATAACAAGGTCAAATTAAAACCAAATACTATGTCCACGACTCTGCTAATTCAGACGCAGTCCATTGATTTTACAGTTCTCTCATTTCAGTTTCCCATCCCCCCTCCCATGGTATTTTTGTTAAAACAATAGAATAGATGTGGTATTTTCATATTTTCCTACAACAAAACAGTGAGCGTTTTTCTTTTCTACCAGCCAAGTTACTTTTTTTTCCAAATCCAAGATACAAGGCAAACATTACAAAGAGGAAGGGAAAAAGTCACTTTGTACTTTGTTCTTTTTTTTTTTTTAAATCAAGGTAGTAAAATATATAGTTAAAAATTGTTAGACTCATAAGAGAAATAATCATCATATGGTGAATTTGTCAGAATTTTCTATCACTCGTGTTTCTTATAATAGTAATATATATGTTTTTTACGATGCTTATATTATCCCTCTCGTCTGTGGCAAAGGATGGCAATTTTGCTTACTGTCAAAACGATTCATTTATTACAATGAATAAATGAATCCATACAAATAAAAAATTCCAACATTGAGATTTGAAAGCTTCAGAACACTGAAGGCTGGCACAGTTTGAGAATAGGATATTAATAAGTTATTAGGAACGACAAAGCGAAGGGTGGATGTTTTTTAATCCGACCACAGTGATTGCTTAGATATGTATCGGAACATCTTGAGTGTGACTGGAGAGGATATTATTCTTGGAACACAGCTTTGAAATACTTGAGATCGATCATGCATAGATGATAGTTAAGCTATTGAATGACAGAAAAGAGACTGAAAAACTAATGCGGCTGAAGGGCTAAAGGGCGTTCTTTCAGAGACGTGTTTCACAACAAAAACAACAAAAATCCACTCCTTTTCACCCATTCAATATGTATGACAGAGATGGAATCATACAGTCAGCCAGAACTAAAACCATAACAACAACAACAACATCGACAACATAGTCTACAACAGTAACAAGGAGTCAGACTTGTTCTTCTAGAACTGAAATATGGGGGACCCACTGAAATGGATTGATCAGGATTTCAGATTAGATTATGGTGACGAAAGAACAATTAACTCATGAACAGTTGTTTTAACAAAGCCGGAAAATGTGCCCTTTCTTTCATGGGGCACATTCAGAGTAAATCAGGCGGTTGCCTTCGTAACGGCCATGTGATAACTGCCTTCAGAATTTGTCAACATATCTTTATGACCAGATCTGCAAGCCTACCATTTCTGTCTATTTCGTACAGATAATGTTTGGGTCACAGCATGTAGAAGTCTTGAATACGATTAAAGTATGTAAGTATGTATGATTTCAGGCTAGAATGTATGGACTCTAAAACATAGACAGCCTACAGAGAGAACATCACAGTGTCACCGGCAGAATGTCACAGAGGCAGCGACACAAGAAAATGTCACAGAAAAAGTGTCACAAAGTGCCATAGATGTCACACAGAGTTAGACAGTCAGAGCATGCTACAGAGTGAATGAAACAAAGATTATCAATATCATAGAGATGTTATCACACAGAGATAATCACAGAAAAACAGAGAGAACGCCACAAAGAGAATGTCACAGGGAAAATGTCGCAGAAAGAATATCTCAAAGAAAACATCAAACAGAAAATATCAGTGAGAAAATTTCGCAGAGAGAATGTCACAGAAAGAATATCGCAGAGAGAATGCTTTGAAAAATATCATTGTCACAGAGAGAGGGGGACAAAAAGACAATTTGGCACAGAGAGAATGTGTGAGCAAGATTGTCACAGAGAGAGCATCACGAAGAAAGTATCACAGAGAAAATGTCATTGAGAAAATGTCACAGAAAGAATGTTACAGAGAGAGAACCACAAAGAAAGTATATTAGAGAAAATATCATTGAGAAAAATGGCATAGACAGAATGTCACAGAAAGAGTATCACAAGGAAAGTATCACAGACAGAATACCATTGAGAAAAATGGCTCAGGGAGAATGTCAGAGAGAGAGAGAGAGAGAGTACCACAAATAAAGTATCTCAGAGAAAATGCCATTGAGAGTCAGAGAATATCACAAGAAATTGTCCGAGAGAGACAGTTGCAAAGAATCCTTGATGTCTCGTTCAACCAATCAATGCTCGCACACAAACACGCACAAACACGGATAAAATTCCCCATTCATCATTGGCTTGCTAAAACATTGCATGCTCTCTGTACATTAAAGGGAACGCAATCAACCAAGCATAAACTATTAGAGCGATTGAAACAAAAAAATGTGCTTTTGTTTAGAAGGGGCAGGGTCCTAGAGATAAGTCAGCGTTCGCTACAAAAACTGGGATCAAGATTCTTTCACAGGTAGGAAGTCATGGTTGGCCATTTCAAGAAGGGAGAGTCTACGTAAACCCTTATTTTAGTTATGAGCACAAGCTAGATATGTCTAGGTTATGTCAAAACAGACATGTTAAAAAGTAAACATTTGCTTTTTTTTTAACTCAAAATCGGCAATAATACGAGACCAGACAATTAAGTGTGGAACATAATATGTAAAACCGGCAAAGAACCAACAAAACGATAATTCATTTTACAGTTTTGTAACTTTAGAATACCCCTTTCCGGTTCTTATTGATACGAGTCTTTTAGCTAAGATTGACTACAATTGCAAACCCTTGGGCGCTTTAATATGTTTAACATATAATTATATTCAATTATCGTTCATATTCTTTCTATTGCCTCTGAAAAGTCTTCGGGTTTTGATCTCTACACAGTCACGATGCCGAGGAATGAACACTGCACACTCGTAATTCTAATCAAATTACGAGAAACACTTCATGGTTTAAACGCGACGTTAACGTTCGGAAAAAAAAAAAAAGAATATGTCCCATGTATTCAACAACGCTGACGCATTTGCTTTTGCTATTGAAAGAAAGATAAAGTATGGGGCTGAACCAGTCATAATAGATCTAAGGAAACCGCTTCTCCTTGGGGAACCGGTTGAGACAAAACCGCCAGATGCATTCAGACTACATCATTAAATGCTATGATTTGTCAATAAGATATCTAGATCTACCTGAAACTCATTCTAAAGGATTTTTTTTTCATTCTTTCAATATTGAGGACTGCAAAGTTAAAACATTAAAAATAAAGGGGGGTCTACCTAGACACCGAGACTAGGTACATCCCTGCGGGGGTCTTTTAGACACGTCCTTTCAAGAAAGTATCCCAACAGCAAAGACAGTCCAAATATTAATTATTGATGGTCAGGTTATTATTATTTGATATTTGTGTATTGCTATGATCACAGACAGTGTTACACCTCGGGAAATAGTTTGTAATGATTTCTTAGTGGCAAGGGCTGTTGAAGAGATAGATAAAACCGTTTAAGAAAACTCGGAACGCGGACATCTTTTTCTTTGATCATTTTTATTCCGACATTGATCCCGATATGAAGATATGAACAGCTGTTTATTTCAAAGCTTTAAAAAAAAGAAATTGCGCAAAGTTCCGTCTGGTCGCCAGAGGCTTCTTTCTCCGCCAGTCCTTTTGCCACCGCCCCACCCCACACCCTCTGCCCCCACCACAAGCTGATATTTGAGTTGGTGGATTGAAAAATCCCTCCATCAGGGCTCTCGTCTCCGACTGACTCACACTAAAATAGTGAACTCTCTTTTTTTATTTACTGCGGTTCCCACGTCAGCAAATGGCGCTCTGAAGTTCAAATTCACGACATATTAACTTGATGTTCTTTATAGGTCCAACAGCGATGACCGCGGACGGATCGGAGATTCCACTGTTAGTCGCTTTTCCGCGATCTTTTTCGGCTTTGCGGGCGGTCATGCGATGGTGCGGAGTCTTACTGCTGCTTATGAGTCCAGACAACTGCCCGGTGGTCAGCGCTGGGGCAAGCTCTGTGAGTTACCAAGCTCTCTGGGGGACCTGTAACGAGGTCAACATCACAGGAGATTTCTTAGGACCACAGCTGAAAACGGTCACCGGTAAGATATATGTAGATTACACCACTTGCTGGTACCTCGGAATATTGGTCTTGTCTCAAGCAACATTTTCTGTACGGTTCGAGTCTTTCCTCTTTCTCAACTTTCTGGGCCTAAAGCCTGAAGAATATATCTTCTCTCTTCATCAGTCAGTCAATCAATCAGTCATCAATCAGTTAATCAATGAATTTATCTATTATTATCTTATCTGTCTGTCTGTCTATCTGTCTGTCTGATTATCTATCGAACTGTCTATCTTAGTATCTATCGACATTCTCTCTGATCTTTCTTCCTGGCTGTCTGTGTCTTGTTTATCTGTCTCGCTGTCTGTCTGCATGCCTCTTTGTCTGTCTATAAGTCTTTCTGTCTGTCTTGATCTCTTTTCGTCTTTCTGTCCTTCTGTATGTCGCTTTGCTCTCTCTGGCTCATTGTCTGTCCGTGTGTGTATGGCTGTCGGTCCGTCTGTCTGTATGTCTCTTTGTCTATCCATATGTCTTTCTGCCTGTCCTGTTGTCTTTGTATCTATTTTGTATGTCGCACTGTTGTCTATCTGTCTCGTTGTCTACCTGGCTGTTTATATGCCTGCTAGTCTGTGACTGGCTCATTTGCACTGTGTTTGTGTGTCTCCCCCAGTGAAGAATGAGCTGGACTGTGTCCGAAGGTGCTACGAGGAGCCAGACTGCGGGCTGATGCTGTACACTGGACAAGCTGGCGATAACCGCTACACCTGCCTCCTCCTCGGCACAACTGACCATCGGGTGACCAACAACCTTGACCTTCAGCATGAAGTCTGCCAAGTTGGACTGTTGGTCAGTCTTTACCCCATTATCTGTTGATTGTTGATTCATCCTTACATGTTGACAAGGACACGATTGCGATATTGTGTGTTCTTTTGTTTGTGTTGGGAATGGGAGATCGTTGTGCTCAGTCCCATTACTTCCCTTTACCAGACAGAAGAGGGATTGATGAAGTAGGGTAAAGAGGGGGAAAAAATTACGCCCTTCACTTGTAAAATACGCCACAAAAAATTCTAGAAAAATTATGATGAAAAGAGAATAATTTCTTCTTATTCTTATATATGAAATTTTTTGGTGACCAGTCTTTCGAATAACAAGAAGTAAAACGATTTTTTCCTCTCTTTACTGTTTGCTGAACATCTCTTTTGTCTGGCAAAGGGAAGTAATAGGACTGATCAAAATGATCTCCCCTACATTAATCCCTCTTTTGAGAGGGGCAGATAATCTACGAAACGATCTCCCTTTAACAGCACATCAGCACAATTACGGCTTTAATGGGCCGAACAAGAAAAGATAGGTTTACACGTCAAAAGGTTGATCAAGTAGGAAAGAGAGTGGGACAGAAAACAGGAACAGGGAAAAGAGGGCACCCCTGGATCATTGAGAATGGCATTCCACAAGAGATATCACATTGATGGCGCACTTTCATCGCCTGCAGGTGGAAGCAAAGAACCTGCTTATAGTTATATACCCCGGAGTAATATTTATTAGTATTACCTCTTTTCGCCGGATAAATCGGACATAACAATAAAAAAGAAAAAATAATGTCTTGGTCAGTGACTTTGCGATAGATAATCCTGACAGCTCTATCCGAATGGAAGATTATTTTGACTAGCCCTATTACTTGCCCTCGTCAAACAAAAGGGACATCGAATAAGCATAGTAATGGTAAAGAACGAAAACAGTCTCTCGCCAGTTTGTATGAGATAGCTAATCATGACAGTTCCATCCGAAAAGGAGATTATTTTGACTAGCCCTATTAATACCTGCCTTCGCCAAACAAAAGGGGTGTTAAACAAGCATAGCAGTAAAGAAGTAAAAAAAATCAATGTGTTCCGGCCAGTTAGGATGGTTTTCTATCGATTTACCAAAAGCAATGCTGTGTGCAATGTATGTGGGTTATACGTTTGTCTGTGTATGTTTCATCCACATTATGGATGTCGATGTCTCTGTGTCAAGTGTGTGTGTGTGTATGTATGTGTGTGCGTGTATATATGTGTGTTTGTGCATGTACATATTTGTATCTATACGCGTTTGTTTGTTTGTTTGTTTGTAATGTGTAACTGTTATGTCTGTGTGTGCACGAGTGTATCAGTATGTGTGTGTTTCATAGCTGTGCGTCTTTATCATATAGCCCACTTTATGTATAGCTGTGTCTGAATATGAGAAGCGACACAGTAAGTCACGCGCACGTCAAGCTGAGACGATTAGAGAAATCGTGTATTTTTCAACAATGAATGAATTTTAAAGCATTTTTTTTTTCTTTACAGAACTCTTCTATATCAATCTAAAAAAATACCTTTCACAGTTAAATTTGCTGAAATAAATTGAGTAAAAGCCCAAACTTTGTAATTTAGTGGCATGGCCTAATAAGGATAAATAAGGATTAACAAAAGTGAACGACCATTTTCTCGTTAAATTCCCCGGCAGCAACAGGTCATCCCCTTCGTCCTTAATTGCTCATATCTTGACACCTACTTAAGGTAGAGCAAAAAATTTTCGTGTCATTTGTGTCTGTGTGCGATGTATTGTGTCCTTTATCTGGTGCTTGTGTGCTGCATGTGTGTGTGTTTTGTTTGTGTGCCTCTGTGCGTATATGTCTGAATCGAATATGTGTGGGTGTGGTATGTGTCATGTTAATATGATGTGTGTGTTTATGTATGTATATATATATATGTGTGTGTTAGGCCGGCCATACACGCCAGTTAATTTGACTCCGTATTCCTTCAGATGCAAAGACACAGGTTCTTCACATGTTCAGTTTGTCACGTTGTGGTATTTAGTTTCCCCTGTGGTGACAAATGACGTTGCGAGATATCGAGTCTACTTGATAATGTGTAGCGAAAAATAGGCCAGCAAAAAAAGCTGACAAGACTAAAGCCTGATGTATTATTCTTTTGGAAGAACTGTGATGGTACTTTGAAGATTTCCAGAATTTTCTAAGAGTAGTTTAAATTGCCTATCTTTATTGGTTGAGCATTACATACTGTAAGACTTTGTTTAAAGATAATAAATACAGTGATGAAAAAAGCGATAAGTCCACACGAAAGACTCACTACTAATCTACGTTTTTTGGCTACAAACAATAATATTCAACTGTGCTATGTGAAATAATCGTGCTAAATCCCAACACTCTAGAATAATATCAGACACAGCAATCTTATTGGTAGGGCCTACGTGTACTAGATCTAAGGTAGAAATAAATATAAACTGCTATCTTTTTTTATTAAGCATCAAATCGAGACATGCACAGGTGGCCTGCCTTAATTTGGACACGCCGATTCCAAATATGTAATTATTTATTTAATTTGAGCTGTGATTTACATAAAATCTCTGTATTTCCTCTGTGCCTGAAGCCAACTTCAAAGGAAGCTGACAGTATCCGATCGTGCTCAGCTTTGGTCTGCAAAAAAATATCAGGCATCGCCTGATTTGCTCAGTTCGGGATTTTGCCACGATAAAGTTGGCCTAATTTCCCCCTACACGCACCGTACGAACTGTGCAAACCCAAACTGCACAGTTAGAACGGAGCAAAAGCTGAGCGTGTATGACTGGCGTAAAATGTACTGACCTGTACATTATCCAACTTCTCAGAACCTTTGTGAGAACGGCGGGATCCCAGAATCAGACTATTTATGTCACTGCCACAATGGATACACAGGCCAGTACTGCCACCTGCCTAATGATGGTACTTACCGTGTCTGTCTGTCTAGTGTCTGTCTGTCTGTCTGTCTATCTGTCTGGCTTCCTGTCTGTCCCCTTCTATTTTCCCGTCTTATTCTTTGGTGGAAGTTGTCTCGACATGTCCTATCTGTCTGCATATCTTGTCTGTCCATCCTTTTGTTTTTGTCCATCCTGTATTCCTGTTGTCTATCCGTCTGTCCTCTTGTCTGTCATTATTCGTGTGTGTCCTCTGCCTTCCTGTTCTCTGTCTTCGTCTCTGTCTATATTTATATACCTTCTGCTTGTCTGCTTATCTTGCGTGTCTGTCCTGTCTTCCCGCTGTCTGTGTCTATATTGTCATCCTGCCTGCCTATCCTCCGTCTTTCTGTTGTCTATCTATCGGCCTGCCCTGTACTGCCATCCTGCCTGTCTTTGTTGTCGGTCTATGATTGTCAGTCCACCTGCACTGTCATCCTGCCTGTATGTCCTCTGTCTTCTTGTTGTCTGTCTGTCCTTTTGTCTGTCCTTTTTTTCTGTCTACGTGTCATACGATATTCTGTCTTTTTCCTATCCAATATGTCTGCTTATCTCGAAATCTGTCTGCCTGACTGCCCATGTGTTTGTCGTTCTCTGCATGTTATTGTTTATAGTATAGATGAAAGTGTCACTGTCTCTCTCCTCGTCCATTTAATCTGTGATCCGAGAAAAATGCGACCGCACCGCTCATCATGCGGCCGCATGTTTACCTACTTGCCGCTTGCCGCACGACTACCGCACTTTTCGCTGTTTTGGCATTTTTTATTTTTTATTTTTATTTATTCTTTTTATTTATTTATTTTCATTTTGGAGTTCATAAATTTAACACAATAGTGTTGTGTTATTTTTTTACCACGGTTGTGGACAGCTAAGATAACCATCACTATAGGAGGTTGAAAAGCTTATAAAAACCATAACCATTTTGGATCATTTTTTCGCAATTTTTGGCATGTTTGTATGTCTTTTAATAATGGAGGTGAATAGAAATTCTTAGTCCATTTTGAGATTTTTTTTTTTTAATGGTTGATCGAATGCACTTTGCCTGCCTCTTTTTACGTACATGAACTCCTAGGCTAAGCCGAGACAAATAGGAAGGCCGTAATAGAGCAGATATTCTAGCCTCAAGTTAGTTACTAATCCTTCGTCATCGAAGAAAGGATACTGTCATGGCGTACCAAATACTGATGAAGTTCACTGATTCACCAAGCCCTCTAGTGGTTCCTTTAATGTTCCGACTATAGTCGACCTCTACATAGCCTACAGTTTATGTCTGAACGCAATCGTTACCAGACGTCTAGATCTACAGAAGATCGTACCAGAATTCTCAGACTCAGAAACGCTGTTCTGTACACGTTTGAATTTTGCCGGGTGAGGAGACTGAAGGTGAAGAATATGATGATTCTGAGTGAGAATATGTGGACTTTGAGTGAGTCAGAACTGGACTCTGAGACATCCAAATCAAGAGGTGACGATGATCAGCCTGGCCTCCTGTTCTTAACTCAACATATAATACACAATTTAGATCTGAATCCAGGCCTTCTAGGGAGAGGGACTATAGAAGAAGGGGTAAAGGGAAAGCACTGAAGAGAGGCCTTCCAGCAAAGTAAAGCCCGAAGCCTGAAGATATGATCCTGTAAAAACCTACTGCGCTGCTGAAACGGTGGCTACCCAAGCCAAAATCAGAGCTGTATCGGGGAAGGAAAAATTGGTTGCAAAGAAGGGGTTTATTATGACTAAGGCTTGATTTGCTCTTTCTTTGGCGCATAGCTTAATAAATTGTATCTCGTCGGTAGGACTAAAATATAGAATCTGGATCTAGTTGTTACCATTGTTAGTTCTAGATTTTATGATTAAACTAGAAGTGGTCAACAGCTGAAAGATATTTTGAGCCTAGATCTAATTGAAATGTATCAGTTCATCAGCACACCAAAACAAACTTCTGTAAAAAAAAAAAAAATGGACTGAAAGTCACACCTCATCAGCAACATGATAACTAAAAGGAGTGGACGCATTTCTCGGGAGGCAAATAATTTTTGCACTCCTTGGAATTTGGTGTTAAATCACGAAAGAAGATCTGTGCTTGCTGTACAGAAAGATACTGCAAAATATATGGCCAAACTGAAATGCTCACTTGACGATCCAGCAGAACATAATGTGAATTAATGTAGTGTGAATATTAATATACATGTATAATCTTCTGAGCCTATGCTTGACAATACCTCTTTTTTTTTATTTTATTGTTATTATCTTTCTGCAGATTGTCTTATGATAATGATTATCTAGCACACCATTTTATAAAATAGAGAAAGACTGTCCAACCGGCAACTAACACAACAATTTAGAAAAAAATTTTGAAAAAAACAAATAACACTTATAAATAACTTCTCGATGTTAAATCGCCGAATTTTCGGACCAACTTGGTCCTTCTTCAGGGCAACAAAGTAAACATATAAAAATGTAAATAGGGTATTGCTGTGTA
>JBCAUA010706398.1:0-15322 GCA_038406235.1 Peronia verruculata | reverse complement strand
AACTCTTGATTTACAATGGTCAAATCAAATCAAGGTATGGAAGATAGTTATATGTTAGTCTATTTGATTCGCTAGGTCATGGTGCATTCCAGAAACAATGTAATAAGAAAAGAAACAGAAAGAACATGCTATTGTGGCATACTGTATAAGTTTATATGAGCACATGATGCTCAATTCTGATTGCTAATCATTTGTTCTATGTGTTTCAGTTTGTACTGTCTGTGTGCAAGACCAAGTGCACGAGTCGCTATGCCAGTGGAGGACTGGACTTTGACAGACCAGTGATGACCGCCACTCATGACCTCGGAACACCTGATCCATCGATCTATCCAGCTTCAAAACCCATGATGCAATTGAAACAACAGAATCTGGTAAGACTGGCAGCAGTATACACTTCTAGATAACTTACAGAGACAAATAAAAGAAAAAGAAGATTGATGGAGTAGTGTTGATATGGTGACATCAGTGTTCATTTCTGTGGTGTAGTTGCTGAAAAATCAGAGCATGGAACAACTATGCATGTATTAACTTCAGCTGCTAGCTGACAGAAAAGATAAAAATGAACATTTGACAAAGAGTATTTCCTGGCATTACATCCATTACCCCTTTGTCTGCCATGTTCCTAGAATATTCATTCAGTTGTTTGTTGTGATGATGAATTTAGGAACTTTTACTGAGACTAGACATGCACAATTTCTGCTGAGAAATGACTTTTAGGACATTTTAGAATGATTATAGAGGTTGACCTATGGCATCTTTAAAAAGAGAATAGAAACTCTAAAACAATGCCAAATATCAAAGCTCTCACAGTGGTTAATACTGTGCAGTTGTGAAAAAAATTGCATATAATAATTCACCATATCTATAAATGTACATTGAGCTCATGAAATAAATAATTATTACTTTGATATCCAATGAACTAAACGTTTTAAGTAATATCTGTGTAACAAATTCTAACTGTCCTCGATCAGACTTCCCATGTGCTCCATTTATATACATGTATCACTTTATGAAGTGCAAATTATCAGTGCTTAAACTGAAACTCACTTCCTTGTACAAACTCACACCCTAGGCTGCTGGTGAAGTGAGATTCACAGGTGACCTGCCCACTGTCCCAGGCACATTGTTTGCTGCGCCAGTACTCAGTGATAAAGGAAACTGCAAGATTGGTAGCATTGACGCAACAGGTGCCTTAGTGAGTATAAGACACTCCTGGAATTGTTCAAGATTTCAAGTGCACTTGATGAGAGAGAGTGACAGGATGATGCATCAACACATGAACTTGATTATTTGGAATTTTGTTATAAATACCAAAATTATTATGGGAATGTTTCTTGACACTGTAATGAACTCTAATGACAAGAGAAACAGTTATTTAGATTAAACGATCAAATTGTGCAAAACTAATCCTGTTTTAGCAAATAAATATCATTTACAGGTTGTGATTAATGAAGGTATGAAAGTGTACATTGAGGCATTTTATTAGAGAAATCATTATGTCATCCCCCCCCCCAATAAGTCTTGCTCATTCAATCCAATTCCAACTAAATTATTGATGAAACACCTTGATAAGCACCTTAGAGTTGCAACTAACATTGTAGATGAGTCACTCATTTCAGGCATAGCACCCAGTCTCTTTAAACAGACAATAATCACTCCAATGCCAGAGAAGGCTAGTTTACCCATTCAAAACCTTAAAAGTTACAGACCAGTGTTGAACCTTCCATTTTTGTCCAAAATATTTCAAAGAAAGTAGTTCTAACTCAACTGGAAGTATATTTAAGAATTTAATAAATTAATTCATTAGATCTTTACCAGTCAGTTTAAAGAGAACATCATAACACAGAAACAGCACTTTTGAAAATCCACAATGGCCTATTACATGCTGCAGACAATAGAAAAGTATCGATACTTTCACCTCTAGACCTTAGTGCTGCATTCAACAAAATTAACCACTCAATTTTGCTTGAACGTCTCTGTTCACTTTATGGTTTGCAGGGATCTGTCCTGAGATGGCTACACTCATATTTGTGTGACCAAAAACAAGTTTCACTAGAGGGAGAAACATCTGCTGTGTTTGATCTAAAGTTTGGGGTCCCACAATGTTCTGTGTTGAGACCACTGTTCTAAACAATGTACATTAAGCCACTGAGTTCTGTCATACAAATTCACGGCTTTAGTTATCACATGTATGCATATAACACCCAGCTGTATCGGTCTGTTGCTCCATCAACTGTTCCATCCCTAGTAAAAGCAACCACAAGTTGTATTTTTGATATCAACAACTTGATGATCAGTAATAATCTAAAACTGAACAGCAATAAGACAGAAATATTACTTGTTAATACAAACAGAAAAACAGAAGCTGCTGATATAGACCAGATAAATCTGAATGGTACAGAAAAGGCTACAAATTTGAGGTTTATGTTGATCATGAATTATGAATGGAACATCAAGTAAACCATCTCTTTAAACAAATGTATTGTGAACTGCATAAAATGGGACAAATGTCACATCTGTTAAGAGAGGCTTATCTTAAAATCCTTATTTCAGCATTCATTCTTTCAGGATTAGATTATTGCAATGCTCTGCTATCAAATATGAGTAATGAGACTGTAAACAAATTGTAGTAGTTTCAAAACAAAGCTGCATGGCTAATTGTATGAAAATCAAATCAAGAGCACATCACCCCTATGTTGGTTTAACTACATTGGTTGCCAGTAACAGTCAGAATTGAATACAAAATTGCACTGTTGTGTTTTAACTGTTTAAACAAAACAGCACCATACTATATCTAAGACCTTATCCACCAGTACACACCATCTCAACTCTGAGATCAAGTGATGAAGTGCTACTAAGTATGCCATCTAATCCAAAGAAAAGTTGGAGAAAGAGCATTCACCAACTAAGCTGCAATCATATGGAATTCTCTTCCCCTGAATTCTAAAATCTGCAGAGAAATTTAAGGGCAGCCTCAAAACACATCTGTTTAAAATTCACCTGAAATCATAGTTTGTGTGTGTGTGCATAAGGGTTTACATTAGTGCAGATTGAAATGTTCTTGGGTATGGATATGTGTGTGTGTGCATGACTGATGGCACTATATCTGTAAAAGTATCTTTGTCCACATGTTATTATATTTACGTTTTTGTCTACATGTTATTATATTTACTTTACTTCTCTGTAAAGTACCTAGAACCATTTATTGGGATTGGGCACTCTATGTGTGCACACCATCTTTATTATTTATATTTTTATTATTTTATGCTTTAAGACAAAGGCTCTTGATCTGTTTGGGGTTTTATTGTGGGATAACTTTCCTAGTGCTGTGCCCAATTAGACCAAGCAAAGGCTAGAGCAACTTTGTGCTACTCAAATTTAGATAATGAATTGCCATCACAATTGTCTATGTAAAAAACTTTCTGAGGATATTTCAGTATAGAGTATGGCATTTACCTTTCTGTGTGTATATTCACTCTGCAGTTTTGTTTTTGTTTTTTCTCTTTGTTTTGTTTTGTGTGTGTGTGCGTGCATGCGTGCATGGGTATGTGTATGTGTGTGCGTGTGTTTTTATCTTTTTATTCTGAGGGCGGTCTAACTTTATAAAGTCATGAAATGTAAAGTGTAACTACTGTTAATGTCACCATTATTTTCCCAGCAAATGCCAGGTGTGGTGAGATTCATTCAAGCTACTGACATTCCTGGAATAAATGATTGGACACCCGGTGGCCTGTTTGATGGCAAGTATCCACAGGAGGTAGGAAACTAGAAAATTATGTGATAGTCAGCCAAATGCCACCATGACAATCTAAACCAAGATGTAACAGGTATAATTCCAATGAGAGCAAATAGCAGTGTAATCTAAGAAATTATTACTGATCACTCAGGACTACCTTGGCCACTTGGTTTAGGGTAGAACTCAGACTCTAGTTTTCAATAGCTGTCTGGGCAAAAATTCCTATTTTCAAATTTCTACCATCAAAAATTCTTCTCATCAAACTGGGCACATTCCTAAAGCTGACATTGAAAAGATTTTAAGGCTTTATACATTGTTTGAAAATAACTTATATTTTAATTAACATGTGATTCAGGTGGAATGTTGAAGAATAGCTTCAGGCAAATGTAATGAAATCAGAGAAAAATAAAGTTGTAAATCACCATCGGACTGATCATCAGCTTAAATTTTGCCTTCATATTTAGGCATAATGACCTATAGATTTTTCAAGTGGATTTGTGGAAAAATCTTGAGGGCTGATATTGTTCATATAATAAAACAGTATTTTAAATCATACAGAGGAAAGCTTTGGTATTTTATTAATAGTCTTTATTCTACACTTTTAAGGAAAATTTTTAAAAATTGATTCGAGACGAAATCAGATTTAAAGAGCTATCAAAAAATATCAAAATTATCAAACAGTTTGTCTTTTTTGTTGCCATTATGTTCGCTCCTTGACTCCTATCATCAGTGGGGCCCCCACTCCCGGAAGATTGGAGGCATGAAATTAGCTACCATAGTTTCCTTGACTCTTAGAATATATAGCAGATAGTCTATTGTTGTTTCTGCAGACGCGAAATTAAAGGTTATCTTGTTCATGTCGAAGAGGTAATTTGCTCTTTCTTTACTGGAAACGTATGCTGGTTCTTGACATAACCCTCTAGTCATCCCCTACTAGTCTTAACTTGTGTCACTTTTCACTGCCACTGATATGTTCAGATAGTTCAGGACTTTCAGGAAAAGAGGTAAAATCAAAAGTTGATTTGTGAGCCAAACCACCATTACAATACCTATCCTCAAGCACTGTGGCTTCTATCTGAAGAGAAATAAAAAGAAGAAACAGGAGAAAATGACAGACAAAATGTGTATGAGGTATATATTGAGCCCTAGATTGCATTCTTATAGAGTGATTCACATGTTCATTTCATTCACTACCCATCAAATGACATATCTAAAAAGCATGTGACTGTTTATCTTACTTTAATTAGTAACTGCACATTTGATGTTTTTTGCTTTCCAGCTTCTCTCGTCAGGACAAATTTACCATCCTGGCCAACCCATTGGTATCCTGGTAGCAGGTCAGTTGATGTTCTGTTCATTCTTCCTCTTGTGTTTTGTGTTGGAACTATACAGAAACAAATAAATGATATAAATATTGATATACATTAAACTCCTGACAATACAAAGACTTCCATAACAATAGAAAAATAATTTGTGAATTTGCTTACCAGAGACAAATTACAACAGTCTATGTTTTCTAATGCCAGAGATTCTAAGCAGGCCACTAAGTTCTCAAAGAAACTATATTTGCTATATTTGCTGTTTTCAAAAATAGCAAACTATAAAAATTTATAAATGTCAATGTTATCTCAATAATTTAAAATATAGCAAGACAAACCCCGCTTTTTCGGATGGGAAAAAAGGATGCATTCACCAGTTCACCAATAACAAAAACAATTTGCTGTTGAGTCTTGTGAACTGGGCTTAACTTTTGACTTAGTTGAGGTTATTTTAAAAAACTTCCTTTGAGTTTGCATTGATTTTATCAATATCATATCCATGTCATGTTAATTTGATATTAAATTCTGCTTGTTATTATTTGATGGAATGGCTTGGAGAGATCAGTGAATGAGCCTGATGGTTTTTGTGACAATAAGACTGAGAATAGGCTCTTGCGACCAGAAAATGTAGACCCATTTCATACTGTTTTCCTTCTTTTGTTTATATTGGTTCTATGTACACAGGTTTTGATATCGTTTGAGCACTGTATATCTGAAATAAATTAATTTCCACTATGGGGAATGAGTTTGTCAAAGTCATAGTTCTAGCTAACTGAATCATTTACATTTTTATCAATATAACAACCAAATGGAGACAGTTTACCTGAGATCCACAAAGAAAATAAATAATCTGCTCAGGCCCTCTGTCATTAAATAATACATACACTTCCTTATGACAAACTATGACTCTTGCAAAAAATGAAAATGCAACAAGCTAGTCAATCTCTGTCCATGTGCTATTGATCCTAAGCTACAGAATTCAAAAATTCATTGATGGGAATACTCAAATAGCAAAACTGGTATCCTGATATCAGAACTGAGATTTAGCATTAACCAAAGATTAAGAAATAATATCATCTGTTCTAGATTCCAAGTATGTGTGGTACTTGAAATCTTGTCATTATTTTAACTGGCCAATGCTTTTACATCTCAGAGGATTTAGTGACAGCTCAGAGTGCAAGGTTTGGAGTTCATGTCAACTACACAGATGTCCAACCTTGCATCACCAACATAGATGATGCCATTCAGCAGAAATCTTTTTATGAGAAGCTTGGACCCTTCACCAGAGGCGATGCTGCAGGTTGGTTCATGTTCCAAACTGCTCTGTTGTGAAACTGCCCAATGCCATCCAGGACAGATGACTTCTCAAGACAAGAGTCAAAAACCTCAAATGTAGTTTCTTCCTGTTGTTCACTAGTTTTGGAAAATATATGTTATTTTGACAAGACAGAACGACATCATAACCTAAAATAGTAGTAAGGACAAAAAAAAATGAAATATTTTTTATTGTAATTGGTTTGGGCATTATTCCCCCCAAAAAAAGGATCATACAGAAGATTCATGAGGTAGTTTGATCCAAAGTTTCGTGCATTTACTCAACTCTGATGCATTTTGTTAAAAATACATGCATAAATGTGTGCAACTCTATGAGACAGCTATCCATTTTGCATGTACACCAAGTGTATGGAAATTAAGATAATAAGACGTTTTGTCAGCAGTCTATTGTGGGATCTGTGAGGTGCTGTCACATTGTCATTTCTTACCTACAGTTTTCTTTGATATAGATTAAGTTGCTGAGTGCTGTTACTTCCAGAACTAAAAGTCCTCTATTATTTTATTCATGTCTTTGTGAATAGAGGCCTATCAGACATCATATGCAGAAACTGGCATATTTGATCTGAAAATGACTGATTTGAATCTCACTGCGATATTTTGTCTTTGTTATTTCACCAGCTGCCATGGCAACTGCACCTAACAAAATTTCTGGCACTGTGAAGAGCCCAGCCCAATATAGCTTTCACTTGGAGAACCAGGCTGCACTTACCTCACCTACTGGCTCAGGTGGCATGGATGTCAAGGTCACTTCACAGTGGATGATGACATGCTCCCAATCAGTCAGTCAGATCTTGGGAATGAAAGAATCACAGTAAGCTCTTCTTAGATTTTTTAAAATGTCTGTAATAATTTCCAGGTATCATATAATTGACAGAATGCCCTCTGATGTCATTTCCGCAGCTTTCCTGTGCAAGTGAGTATTCTATTCTCATCCACCAGAACAATTATGTATTTTAAGCAAAATCACACGACTTAGGAAACATCGCTCACATGTGGCTTTGTTTACTTGCTCTGCGCATGACAGACAAATCTGGACGAAGGATGAACTCTCAGATCTGTCACATCATATAAACAAAGCCACATGTGAGCAATGTTCACTAGGTCATGTGATTTTGCTTAAAAGACCTAATTGCCATGTTCTGTTTATTGGCATATATTGTCAGGAATTTAAGTCTGAACCCAAGGAAAACCATCCTAAGATGGTAAATTACGAGCCACAAGTAGTTTTGCTCTGGACTCCTTACCTTCTGATTTTCAGTTCTTTTTTTCATACATCTCTGATAGGATTACTGTGACAGCCCCTCGTCTGGGTGGAGGCTTTGGTGGAAAAGGCATATATCCTGCCCCAGTTGCAAGTATGAGTGCATTGGCTGCATATGTTACTGAGAGGTAAAAATTTGATTTTCTCTTGTGCATATCTACATTAACAGCCCCACTGCATTCCTATTTCAACTGACTGATGCATGTCAGGATTATTTTATTATTCCTCTTATTGATGTTGTTATAGATATTATTTGCTTATGTAAGGCTGTATCTTTAACTAATGTGATTGCTGTTTAGAAGAACAGTTGTACTGTTGTGACTTGTGAAGAGGATTTTGAAATCCTCCTCTGTGAACCAGATTAGTGACAATTATAACTTTTTCATAATTTTCATCATAGAAAATGACTGAAATGAGAAAATGTCATAATTGTCTAAATCAAGGCAATTATTTTGATCACAAGCAAAAGTATGACTAATCTTGTAACTGTATTTGAATCTAAGCATGTTACATTTTGCAGGCCTGTACTTTTGGACATGGATATCCACACCAACATGCAGTTCCAAGGAAAGCGTGCAGTTTTTCGCTTTGACTATGAGGTGAGTTTTACATAGGTTGTTTTATATCTGGTCAATTAAATGGCTGACATTTTATAGCATGCGATTTCAATACTCTTGTAAATCTGTCACAGTATAGGAGTTGATAAGTGCATGCTACTACCTAAACTGTAACCAGCAATTCTTCAAGATTAGATGTCTCCGTTTAAACTCCATAGGGTGGTTCTTTGAATTCATATCCTCAGGAATTCAAACTGTAAATCTTAATTTGCTGTAATAGATTTTGACTGATAACACAGCCATTTGCCTTTTGCATTACATGCATCAACATATTGGGGATAGGACTGCAGTGTATGCAGTGTTAAATTGAAAGAAAGAGAAATACTGGCGTTATAAAATGTGCTAAAAGCAAATGCGGGGTGATGAAACATATAATTTGATGAGTCCTATGACTGGTCAGTTTATCAAATTGTCTGATGTTCACTTGTGTATTTCATTGTTGATGACAACTTAGGAAAAATGTGTTCTTGTTAACCGTAATGTTATTGATCATTTTTTTTGTCTCTCAAGTGCTAGCTTTTTTTTCTCCTAAACTTTATAAATTTTCATGCCCTCATAATGAATTGTCCAGTATCAAATCTTTGATGGAATTAAAGGAGTTAAATATATTTAAATGTTCTTGTATCTTTTAATCTTCTGTTATTGGCTGCTATGAATTTGTGCAGATTGGATTTGACAATAACGGGAAACTTCTGGCCATGATTGTTACATGCTACACTGATAATGGTGCCTATGATAACCCTGGCAATGATCCTCATTTCCAAGTCTATTTTGACAGTGGTAAGTAATTGTTTAGCATCAGCTCCTTTCTTTTGGTGAAATCGTTTGCAGCAGCAAATCATTATTTTTCTTTGTAAATCACAAATTGGGATTCAATTAGGAGATTTAATTTTTCTTTGATGGGAAAGTAAGCCGTTTTAGAGAACCATGATAACTGTTATAGTAATAGAGAGACAAATTAGCTGTTTGAGAGAATTAACTGAAAGACAATCTGGACTAACGGAGTTGAGAAATAGAAAATCAAAATTGACCTTTGAAATTCTGTTAAAAGGTAATGTATAAACTGAAATAAATAGATATTGCCATGTTTGAAATGAAATATTTTGCTGTTAATGAAAATGCAGTCACAGTCATAGGAGTTAGATGTCCCCCAATGTGGAAAAATCAGATGTGAAAACAAAATTATATGACATAACTTATAGATCTTCGAGCTGTGAAAATTCAACAATTGAAATATGAAGAAAGGGGGGGGGGGCAGGGACCGGTTATTATTGTGAACACTGTAAAACAGTTTACTACTTAAAAAGTACAGTTGTCATGAGGAAATTGTCATTGAGAATAGTTATTAGGATGTTTGAAATATCATTGTTTGATTCTATGATACTTGGACCATTCTTTCTTTACAAATCAGTCCAGTGCAGTTCCTTGAAACCAATACCTACATTTGTTGTCAAAAGCATTATCAGATTCAGACAATTGCTCTGTCTGAAAATAAAAATTTCTGATATTCATTTCTCATGACTGATTTCCAGTTTACTACTGTCCCAACGTGACCCTGTATGCCCAACCTTGCAAGACGCACAAGATGACAATATCAGCAGTCAGATCACCAGGTATGTCTGGCAACTGTAACTCGGCCAGTATCATCAATGTTATGATGCAGCACCATACTATCTGGTAGTTTTAGTTGGCCTCAATTGAGACAGTAATTTCTCTTGTATTCGACAAGCATAGCTTAGTCAGTATCATAAACAACATCATCTTGCACAATGTCATCTGGTTTTTTTTGTTTTTTTTTATCCATCTTGACCAAGAAATTAATGTCAGATGTGACACGATGAAATCAGGCTCTTGTAAAATTTTGAGCATATGGAGTTATTGGTATCACTTTGAAGATTATTCATTTCCCTCTCTGTGTGAGAACAGATTTTTGTTCTACCTTAAGTTAAAGTCAAGATGTGATCAACTAAAGATGATAGGGGGCACCTGTCGCTGCATCTGAATTTAACGAGAAAATGGTAGATCATTTTCATTAATCCTTATTACCCTTTTTAGTCCATGCCACAAAATTACAACTTTTGGGCTTTTACTCAGTCTATTTCAGCAAATTTAACTCTGAAATGCATTCTTAGATCAATATAGAAAGGTTCTGTGAAGAAAAACAATTGAGCTAAAATTCATTCACTGTTGAGGAACACATGATTTCTCTGATTGCCTCAGTTTGACGAGCATCTGATTTCATCGAGCAGCGTATCAATTGTCATGTGTTTGGTGTTTTGTTCTCCAGGAATCATTTTTTCTATATAAAGATCATTATGTAAGTTATTGCAATTTTCCTTGCTTACAGGTTAAAGAATTGTATTGTGTATTTTTAATATTTTGTTTATATTTGTCTTTTCATTCTGACAGTGTCATTTTTTATTATTTATTTGTTGTTGCAGTATATGTTTCCTTTAATATTGCTAAGGATATTGCAATGCAAGAAAACTTAGCTTTTGTCTACAATTCAAATTATGTCAGTAGAAGGTAGAAATGGAACAAAGAATAACCTTTTACCTTTGTCCTGCTTAATTTATATATTTATATTTGTTTTGTCTTTATGTATATTTTTAAAAATTTCTTCTTATATTTGTTTGTATATATTGGTCTGAGCTGTCATAATATCCATGACTGTATTTTCCATCTCTTTATCAAAGCAAATTAGGGTTCAGGGGTAACTTCATCTATATTTGACCAAGGTTAGGCTCCTAACAGAATGTATGCCATTTTACTCATGAGCTGGCTAATTTTACATAACCTGAAGTTTGGCCAATGTAAAGTTTATGATAAAATGGCTGCCAAAACTGCTATCTGATTGATTTCCTATTAGAAAGACATTTTGCATGGTTGCTGGGTATGCCAGGTATTGCCCAGATGATATATATTTTTTATCAAAATTTTCTAAATTAAGCCTACATCTTTTTCTGACCACTCCTCTTTCTTGTGCTTTTGCTTAGCTGGTGCCCCAAGTGTTTATGCTATGGAGTGTATGATTGATCATGTGGCCACATATCTGAAAAAAGACCATTTGGAAGTGTGCAAAGCCAACTTTTATAAGAATGGACAGGTGAGAAATGCAGAGACAGATTGTGTTGAGTAGTTTCATCATTCAGTGCTTTTACCTTAGCTTCAGTTAAAGATAAAAACATTAATGAATTCAGAGTATAACACTGGCTATTGTGGTACACACAGGATGGTGGACAACCTGTACAGACAAGTATTTTCTAGCTATGAATAAATAACATGAGGCCAGAAAGAGAGAGGTATACAACAATGATACGTTGAAACCAAATAACTATTTAAAAAAGGGGGATTGAATGGATAAATAAATGCAAGTAGAAATATTGAGAAGAAAAGAAGAGAGTGATGTGAGAAATGAAAAAGAAATGATAGGGACGAAAATAAGAGGAAGGGAAAGAAAGAAGATCAAGGAGAATACATGGATGCAGTGCACAATGTAATAATAATAGTTTTATTTCTCTGTGAGCAGACGACCCTGGCATATGTGACACTGGAACACTGTCTCATCAGCAGCCTTGTGAACCAACATCAAGCTGAAATCAATTATACCCAAAGACTGCAAGCTGTCCAGGACTTCAACAGAGTAAGCTGTCACCCCTGTAATATAGCAATGAAAAAGTAAAAAAGCTATATGAAATAGAACAACAATAATCAAGTCAAGTTTGGGGGAAAAACTGTATTGCCCAGCAAAAGTCTTGTTATTCATTATTTTTAATAATGCCAACATTCCCCTTTCTTCCATTTTTTGCAAAAATATTGTTGTGAGAAAATCATCTAGATCTATTTACTTTCTGACTTGTGTTTATAAAATGCACTGGAAGCCCACTTGTAAACAATAATACATTGTCATGCTTTGCAAGAATTAAAGATAGCCTTTTGTGGTCATTAATTGTCCATTATACACAAAACTTTTACATTTAACACCCAATCCGGGCATAGCCAGTTCAACCTAACAATTTCAAAGCTAGTAAAAGTGATGTAAATTTAGGTGTAGGCCTATTCATTCTCAGGCTCGGATGGCTCAGTTTTAAGAAAAATAGCTAGTTAAAGAAAGATTACCAAATGACTGTTTTAATAAACAGTAAGCTATCTGTACTCAAAAAAAAAAAAAAAATAGTGAAGACAAAAATTTACATGCTCAATTTAGAAAGTGTGGAAAGTAATAGACCCTAACTTTCAGACTAATCAATATTCAAGATAACCTCCATCAGGGGGTTGAAAGACATATATAGAACATAATGTAATCAATATTTTTAGAATCTGTAAATGTGTGCAACGGGAAATTCAAAGCTCTATCTTGTGGCCAAATATCAACATCAATGTGAAATGCATTCTATCATTATGTCAAATTGGCAGCCCCAACCTCTGATGAGACATGTGTACATCATTCACTAATGCTGCTCATTATTATGAAACATTGACTGGTGGAGAGAAGCTATGTACTTCAAGAATGTCAGGAAGGGTGTCATTCTTTAGCATGACAATGCAATACACCACAATGCCAAATTGGTGAGAAATGGCTCCATCACTATGGGTGGGAGATTCTACCACATGCACCTCGCCCTGACATAACTCTATTAGATTATCATCTGTGTGGACTCCTCAGATGCCATCCTGGAGGAAAAAAAATGTGACTGTGATGACAACCTCACTGAAATGAAGCAAGACTGGCTTTCATTACTTGATGAAATTTCTGTTGACACCAAGAAGACACAATTTAGCCATGAACATGATGCCTTTGCTTCTGTA
Organism: Peronia verruculata; assembly: GCA_038406235.1. Taxonomy (NCBI): domain Eukaryota; kingdom Metazoa; phylum Mollusca; class Gastropoda; order Systellommatophora; family Onchidiidae; genus Peronia; species Peronia verruculata. Next base: position 2,245 of record JBCAUA010706398.1, on the reverse strand, counting down.
TGTCATCTCTGTGTCTCCTTTGTTCTTCTGTATTGTTTTTTGTTAATCTGACTGGTCTATTCATGATTGCCCAGGACAATCGCTGGAGGAAACGTGGTATGTATGTGATGCCATCCAGATACGGTATGGTCTGGGACAGTGTCAACTTCACTGTGACTGTCAGCATCCACAGTGGTGACGGCAGTGTTATCATCAGCCATGGAGGCTCGGACATGGGTCAGGGCATCAACACAAAGGTAAGATAAGTTGTCTCCAGGGAAGCGAAATACCTGATTAAAACTACAAAAATTCATTTGCTTTACTAGGCCATTCTGCTGTGTAACTGCTCAACTGTGAGTGCTCATGGTGCATACAGCTGTCTATGTAATATGTATCCCATGTGTGGGCAGCCAAACAAGGGCTTTCTCATGCAATTATTATAACTTTTTTTTTTATGGCTTTGATATAAAACATTTTATTGCCTTGATTTGTTTCATTTTACCTCAAGAAGACATGGCATTTATATTTCACTCTAGTATTTTCCAATCTGTATTTATCCCCGATGACTTGAGTTGAGCGTCATGCTCCTGTGTCTTTATTTTACATATATCTTTTGAATTTTTAGACATGGACCATTAGACAGTCACTAACTCAATACCTAGAAGAAATGAAAAGCAATTTGAGGAAGAAAATTTTGAATATTACCAAATAAATGGTACTCAACCAGATTTTGTAGCACAGGCAGGATATTTTGGAAATATAACAGTCATAAGACATGCAAAATTTTGGAACACTTCACACAATGGAAAGTGTTCATGAAGTATTTTGATCTCTGCTTACAGATTGTTCAGTGCTGTGCTTACAAACTAGGAGTTCCCATAGAGACTATTGAGGTCAAGCCAACAACCACTACTACCAGTCCAAACAGCATCTACACTGCAGGTTCTACTTCCACAGAGGTCATTGCTGTCGTAAGTAACTGCCTTCCTCTGATTTGATGAGCTCATTGAGTCTTAGTAATTTAAGGAATTAGCTTTGGTTTTTGTTTTTTCTTTTGGAGGGGATGGTCACCCTACTGCGTTACACAGGATCCTCCTGCATTCTGACCCACCATCATGCCTTTCTGCACAATGAATGTAAATTTCTGTGTTCTGACGATTCTGATATTTTAAACTGAAATATTTCTATTTATGCTTTGTTGTCATTATGGATGTTGCATGGGTATTGTTTTTTTTTTTTTTTTTTCACAATCGAGAGAGAAATGCATTCTCTCAAGCATTTGCTGTGAGCAATGAGGTCCCTGCCTGCTGCCATTGCTAAGGCCTATGTTTGCAGTCCAACAGTATATGATGTAGCCTATTCAAGACATAAAGTATTGGGCATCCCAACCCCCCATCTACATGCTAAGTGGTCATTCATGTGCACCCATCATTCAGGATCAGGACATTGCTCAGCCTGTGGTCACATTTGTTATTCCCTCCTGAAGCAAAGTCTACATAGTGTCCCTCCCCGCCTTTCATTTTATGTTTCTACTTGCAGTTCACTTGTTATGGATTGTGGTTATGGAAAGTTTTGTTTGACCTAGATCTATCCTGGGATCATTTGCATTCATGTGAGAATTCCTTTGGTCTAAAAGCGACAGCTTCTTTAGCTCATTTATAATTATTAACATCATTGGCACCAGGAGTCAGGGCAGTGGACTGCCCCATAACTTGAATCATCACAAAGGGCGACTAGTCTTTTCTACTTACAAAATATGGGATAAAAAAGACTGAGTCACAGCGATCTGACACAATCATGATGTGAAATTTGATCCAGCTAATCTTCCATGTGAATGTCCATTCCAGCAATCATTGTGGACATTATCTTATTCATAGACCTCTTTCTGTGTAACAGAAAACTATTAAGCCAGTTTCTTAAAATATCCCCTACCCTTTTCTCTATCTTTGGCAGTGAGTCAGATTAGCAAGATGGCGAGTAAGGCTACAAGATGGATTGCCTTTCAGAAAAATAAAAGAATTGCATCAAAGATAGAAATCTGTGCTCCGCATTTACACTGACGTTCATTGGTTTGTTATGTGATATGTAATGATTCTGAATAGGAGGGACGGATATAAGGTACAAAGTTTCTTCAAGAATATTTGGTATATCTTTCCTTTTCTCTGACTTTTTTCTTCTTTTGAGTCAAATAATAATAATAATAATAATAGAGAGTATTTATATAGCGCCTATCCCCGTAATTACAAGCTCTAAGCGCTTTACAATC
>JBCAUA010706288.1:0-15324 GCA_038406235.1 Peronia verruculata | reverse complement strand
TCTCTCTGTCCGTGCGTAAGAAAGTTATTTTATCCAGTTAGTTATGTAACGTGTCGGGAGGGGAGGCTACCCCAACCACTCCCCCCCCCAACTGCGAATAGACGCTCCCATGTGCGAGCCAACACAACATTGTTTTGCCTTTGCTTTGTGGTGCAACTTTTGTATTTGCCTATGCTTCCTCATTGCAATACTAGGCCCAGATAGACACTCCGAATAAATTTATGTTCTTCTGTAACCTACTTTCCAAAGTTTGAATAATTTTCTGGATTTAAAAAGTCATAGCCTCATAATTATTCCTTGTGGTTAGTTACTATATATCTTGACTTTGATCATTTGTTTCACTGTTTATTCCAATATTTCTTTTTCTTATGTATTTCCACAGCTAAAGGCCAATTTTTGAGATACCTTAAATTGTGCAGCTTTCTTCTGGACCTCTTCTAGAGCACGAATGTACCACCTAACTGCTGGAATAGACAAATGAGTGGCATTCATCACACACAGTGCCAGCTGGATGATGGAGGAAGCCCTCTGTCGCAGCTTGATTTCATCTTCTGCTTCTAGAGACTGGCGCTGTGAACAACAGATCAGTGAATGTAATATGCAGTAAACTGACATTTTTTACAATCAGATATGTGACTGTTTCAGTGTTCTATACAGTTTCTTGAAATACCTGCCAGTATAACACAAAATTTTGTGCTGGTGAAAACAAGTTAGCAGGACTGGTTATCAGCAAAAGTATTGATATTTTTGCTGTTAAAAGACAAAGGATATCAGAAGCTTTGTTGACTGTAACAGCAGTTTTATTAATATGAATTTACTGGATGTCAAAGGAAATAGAAATAGACACAGTGAGTGGTTGTATCGACAAAACTAGCAATATCTTTGCTTGTTTCAAAGGCAGAAATTTTAATATTCTTGCTATGCTGGTTGCATGAATAAAAATAACTAAATAACATCCCTGTTCTAGAGATATTCAACAACCATTAAATTAAATGATTTTAAAAATAATATAAATAAATACATTATGTGGTACAGTCTAACACTTCATAGATGAACAAGTACAAAGACAAACAATCCAACATATATACAAAGCAGATTATCAGATGCTTACACGGTCTGTTCTTGGTGGCTGTGGACAATACAGTGGAGGTGCTGGGAGATAGAAATCTTTCGTGACCAATGGGGTCAGCTGCTTGACCACAGATTTCAGTTTGCTGACTAACTGTTCCAGTAGCCAAGGGCCCACTTCCACAAAGCCCATCACCCCGGCCAATGAGATGTCTTCCAGAATCTTTATCAGGTGAGACATGTCAGAACTGGATCCAGTCAATTCTAAATCTAAAGAATTTGCATTGCAAACAGAAAAAGAACAACTAAGTTATTTTTCTCAGATTGGCCAAGTTGCTCCTCTTTGCTAAGTACAAGATTCTAGAGCAAGCATTGCAAGTGAAGGAAACTTACCCTTTTTTTTTTAAATTTGTCATTTGTTCAGCAGAAAATTCTGGAAAATTTATGATATCACAAGAATGTTTCCTTCTTATTATGAATATTTTTTTTCAAAATTTCTGTGTCTCATAAGTTTCAAATAAAATGTGGAGATGTGACTTTTTTTTCTTCTTTACAATGCTGGCTCAATGCCTTGTGTGCCTGGCAAAGGAAAGTAATTTGGTTAACCATAAAAACTGTTCATCAAACAAACAAATAACATATGAAATATTTGTTTTGATTCATATGTCACTCATTCTTCTCTTATTCTTATAGCTACCACAAATGAAAGGCACTGAGTGTTAAGAAAAGTAGATTTACACTTGAGGCATGACATGATGAAATCATTGAACTAGGAAAATGTCACTTTTAGCTCATCCTAAAAATGCACAAACCTCTGAACTGCTCGCTCTGATATATATATACTTCAGCCCAATTGATATAACTGTTTCCAACTCACTGTTACAAATATGCTGTAGCTCATTTAAACTGAAAGCAAATGAAATTGTTGGTCATCTATATGAAAAGATTACCTCGAGGTATACGTTTTACTGGTGACCAATGCTAAATCAATGAACAGTCTCACCGTAGGATCCCTAATATTTATCAACACAACAGAGGAATAAGCTGATTACTAGCATGATTAGGACTAAGTGAATTCTCCCATTAGCCTATAATGACTTCAATGAAACTATGTAGATAAAATCCTCTTTCGGCTCTCCTGAAAAGAATGCAAAGTTATGCTTTTGTTCATTTTTACCCAACTTGATCACCATGTTTAGGGAAATAAAACTCACCGTCTTTCACAATCCTTTCCAGTCTTCTTTTCATGATAGCATCAGGTGCTAGCCAGTCAGGTAAGGTCAGAGGCTTCTTGTTCCTTATACATTGAGAATAATTTCACATAACTTTAGACACAGAAAAAGAAAAAAACACAAAAAAGAAAAAAAAAGCAAACTAAATACTAAAGAAACAACAGACTTCTTTAATATACAAGCCAAAAAGAAATAAACAAATGTTGGAAACTGATGATGCAAACAATAAGCTGAAATTTCCACAGAATTTATGGGAAAATAATTTTATTTATGGGAAAATAATTTTGTTTCTGGCTTTCAATACGCAAAAAAAAACAATCAAATCAGCTATCCTGCGTTCTGGTCTAAAGGGACATCTTACAGCTCTTTGCCCTGAACCTTTAGATGACATCATTTCCTACAGTTTCCAGGTCTGCAGGACTTTAAGGTATTTTGCATAAGATTTGGACATGTAGTACAGATAAGAAATGATAGCAACATACACATCTCCCTGTATATGGTATGAACAGACGAAATGCATCTGATATTAAAATTCTTCATATATAGAATTACTGGTATCCATGGGAAGAAAACTGGGAGTACTTTACTTCAGTGAAAAAAATTCATTTCGCTATGATTCACTTGTGCCTAGAAATTCACTTCAACGTTAACCAGGGATGTCAAACTGTTGTCACAAAAAAGTCGGAAAATCCATCCCTGGTTAACTCCTCTGATTCCCAAGGCATTAAAATCAAATTATCTGAATGGAGCTCTCTTTGATAACCAACCTATTTCACCCAACAGTGAAAAGATTCTTATTTACATATCCCTATTTCTACATAATTTTCTGAGGAAGAAATTCTTTTTCGAGCTCAATGAATGGCTTGTCAGGGAGAATGGAAAATTCTCAAGCGAACTAGTTGGTGCGTCAAAGAAATTGGTTAATACTGGCACTCCAGACAAACTGAACTAAGAATGCTATCCAAGTACACTAATCAAGGAGCATTGAAAGACCGTCACTCACACAGAGTAGAGAGGGGCAGCCAGTTGTCTATGCAAAGTGTGGGCCACTGAAAGTTGGTAGGTAGCTTTCCAGTCACCCATTCTGTCAGCAAACCAGGCAGCCTCACACACAAGACCACTCAGTAGCAAGTACTCCAGCGTCCTCTCCACTGTCCACACAGAGCCCAGTTTCTGGTGGCGAATGATGGCAGTCATGTCCTCGGGGTACTTGGGAATGATGCGGCTGTCTAGAAAATGCAATGTTCAAAATTATGCACTACTTCATTGAATCACCATACATGGATGTTACCAAAGAAAATTCATACTAGGAACTGACACTATTGTAAACATGAATTAAATTTCTTCTTTTTCTGACAAACACAACAAAACATCACCATACAAACTAGGACAAAACAACAATTGAACAAAATAAAACAAAAAAAACACAAAAGTACCTGCTCCAAATAAGCCTAATAAATTTCTTGAAATAACTTTACATTTCACATTAAAAAATAACATTTATTATAATGTATTACCAGTTTTTTTCCTCAAGAAAATATAACATTTTGCATCATATTTAAAAATCTGTCGGGTTTTTATTTCTCATGCTGAATTTGAATCTGATTCTGTCCCAATCCATAATTAAACCAAGATATAAACTTACTGGCAATGGATGTCTCAAAATGCACAGCTGGCAGAGGAGTGGGATTGTGGGGTGGAAAGATGAAGACTGTCTGGTTACTAAAATAGGCTGCCATAAATCTGGCCATTGTTTGGACAACCTGACGTATGGCCCTGTCTCTAATGCAGGGCACCATGTCCGGTTCATGAAATGCCTGTTTGACAAAAACGCACATTATGAAACTGAGATTTTTCAGTTTTAATGATGATCGCGCTGCATAAAGACGTATCAAACAGTTCTGTAGTACCTAGGAATCGGTCTTGTATTAAGATATTATAAAGAGCCATACTTCTCTTCTGCACATTATCTGTAGCTCTGGAGACTCTGTGACACAAGTTAATGAGAGATGTCAAAATAGTGAATAAATCATAACTGTGCATACATTTTCATCTCACTCTTTTGGGTTAAGATCAGAGACTACCATTAACTGCTGAGAGTCAGACACTGCTACACCAACATTTGTGCCGCTGTTATAGAAAGTTCAGGTAACCACCTCCAACACTTTAAAATGATTTCTATTTATTTTCAATTATATGCATCTGGCAATCAAAGATTTAATACTTCAATAATATACTTCTTTGTACATGACTTGCCTAAGCCATACATATAAACTGTGTCTCATTAAAAATATGGATATATTAGATATATCATTTTAACTACCTGGGCCCTTAGTGTGCTGGTCACAAAGGTCATGAGTGAAGGTTGCAGATTATGTCCAGTAGATCCTTGCTCAGGGTTGAATTCATCAATCAGATCTGGGTTGGATTTCACAATCAGACTATCCACAAAAGAGACAGCCGTGGCCAGATCATTCCGCAAGATGTAGGTATAGAGAAGGGAGTGGAAAAGCCGAGCTGCATTTTTCACATTGCCCACCTCTGCAAAACAAACAGATCTGGGATTTCTATTTGAATTCTAATCAGTGCAAAATCAAAATGATTATAGAGAGAACAAGTATTTTGTATATATTCAGTCTCTTTCTTTTAGACAAATAACAAGTTTTAAAATCTACCAGGCAATTGTTGTTTTCATTTTCCTTGAAAACTGTATAGAAGAAATCATAGCTGGAATACAAATATATAAAATGTAGTTCTTCTGGGCATTTAACAAAAACAATGATAAAGCAAGAAGAAAAATAATGAACGATTTCATTCTTGTATAGTAAAAATAATGTACAGTAGGGGTGGATGAGTAGTACATTTTTTGTACCGGGCGAGAAGCTTGGGAAGTCACCCTACTTCCCGCTGGGACCGGTCCTGGGAAGAGAAGTTGGTATTGAGAAGCAGACTGCTCGGCACCACTCGAAGTCCATACCGAGAAGCAGACTGCTCGGCACCACTCGACTTCAAGACTGCACACATAGGCTGGTCTTGTCTCTACTTCCTGTTGCCAATTTCCCGTTTCTCGTATGATTTCTCGTCTCATGCAACTTCCCTTCCCGCTGTCAGGCAGTGGATCACTTCCCGGGAAGGCCAAGGCTTTGCCCGTGGCAAATGAGTGCTTGGCTCGTCTCATGCCCACTCCTAATGTACAGGCAGGTGGAATGTTCAACTTTCTAAAGTATCTAATTTTTTTTTTTTTTATGCAATGACTGCAACAGTTGATTTTTATATCCCTTGCCTTTTCCTCATGTTTCATTCTTTTTAACTCTTTCATGTTTCCATTAACTGGCAGCTGCCCTCGCATGCATGTTCAACTTCCTCCGCACTGTGATACCCCGATGTGTTTACATTTTTCTGCCCTCCCGTCAGCTGAAGTTCAGTGATTGCACAGAAACAGCCACAGTCAATTTCTTTTACAAGCAAATTGTCCCAGTGGTTATATTTAAATGAAAAATAAATGATTTACCTACTATATCTATCATTATTATTAACAATCTATTTTAAAATCTCAGTGCGATACACAAAGAAGCAGGAATTGAAAGACTGAGCGTGAGAGAGAGAGAGAAATAAAGGAGAGAAAGAAACAAAAAAGGAAGGATATTAAATGTTATATGTATCTGAAGAGTTACATAGTAGGAACAAATAATGCTCATTTTATTTGATAAGCATCTCTTTGACTATGCCTTCTTACTCAACACGATAGAGTTTATGTATATTGTAATGTAAGATTTATCGGCAGTTTTGCATGTCACCTAAATTTAGATCTTATCCAATGTCAATGCTAATTTCTAATAACAGACCTCATCCAATACCAATGCCTGATTCCTAATAACACATTATGTCACTTTTGTAATCTTGGGCATGTGTCAGTTTCTGTCCTTCTTAATCTTAGATGGTGATCTCAGGCATGTCAGTTTAACCATGAAAGGGTTAATCTGACACATGATCGGTCTGTCATCATGCACTGTATCCAGTACAGAGAGTTTCTTGTAATGAGTATCATAAAGAAATGCATGACAAGCAACTCTCATCGCTGAGGTCATCACACTGCAAAAGGCATGACAAGAACAGATCATAAAAGTATCACAGAACTTTTACTATTTTAGGAAAATTACCGCATGGCATTCTTACATAGTTCACACAAAGAGTTTAGGAACTCAATGCATTCATCTTGTCAGTTCTAGAGTTTAAAGATGTACAAACATCACGAGCATGAAACTGGTGGCATTTTCAAAACAACCTTGAATAGTTTTCCTATTTTACCTTGATATTTTCTGAGTTGCTCTTTCCATGCATTCATAGCCAAGGTGTGCTTGCCATCAAGACTCAATCTTTCACCTGGAAGTGGCAAATCAAACCAAAAGCACATGTAAGCAGAAAAATAATATACCTATATTGAAGAAGATTCATCCTGTGCTAGTGTTCCTTCCTTTCAGTTAATTTTATTGAAGTGCCAAATGATAATCTAAGCAAAAGATGAAAGCAATGCTGACTGACAATATGGGTTTGCTGTTCTCAATTTTCTTTGCAATGAAATTTTCAAAAACACCAGGGACATACTCATACATCAGCAAAGTTCTCTTATCAAATGTCGACTAAATCGAAAACAAAATCTATGCAAACAAACAAAAAAATGACTAAAAGCATTAACCTACGAAGTGTCAAAAAGGCCATCCTGACAGTGCTTTCACAACTTTACATCTTAAACGTTCTCTAGACTCTCCCAAAAACTGAAAGTTCATGGTGATCACAAGGCTAATGTGCTTCATTCACTAAGTTAAAATGATTCTAAACATGAGGAGATATGATGCCAGAAACACATACATTTAAGCAAGACATCCAGTGAGAAAAATAAAGAATGAAAATGACTCCACATGTTAAAGAGATTGAGCTGACCAGTATTAATGGCTGATGTTTCTAGCTTGGGCACTTCAGCATCTACTTCTAGGAGGCACTGTTGAATGGCTGTTTGCAGGGCCTGCGCCTGTCTCACATCTGCAGCATTCACTTCATTGCTGGACAGAAACTGGCCCACTGACTTGTATAACAGTTTCCATGTTGCAGTCAATCTATGAAATCAATCAGACCACTGATTCAAAAAGCACCAGAGCTGTTCCAACAAAGGGACTGAATATCAATGTTACTAAGAAAAAAAAAAGTTTCCTTCCTAAATGAGTATCATGTTACTACATTGCATTTACTAAAATTAACACAAATTTTGGTCACCACATAATGGAAGCGGACTTCACATATTGTCTTGTTTACTGCTTATTTTGACTATGCATACAAAGCTATTTCTAGCTGCAAATCAGTGAAATTGTTGGTAAAAATGAATGGAAGAGAGCATTTTTCACCTTTTTGCAAGTTGAGCATCACTGTGAAGGCCTTCCCCACCTTCTATGAAGACTTGATGTTCCCCTTCTCCCATTGCAATTCTTGGTGTTAGGCCTTTGGAGTGGATTGCCTTGGGCATGGACACATAGGTCTGTTGAATGCTCTTCTCTGTGAATTTCAGCAAGGTAAAACATCCAGTCAGAGTCTTTAGCCTGGGGTCAGATTGACGCAGCCCTACGCTGGAAAGGATAGCTAAAAGAGTCTTGTGGGACAACTGCAACACAGAGGCCAGCAGATGCCGCTGCTGGCAATCAAAGTGAAGCAAGTCCAGGAGCTGTTTGTACATAGAAATGACCTGTAAGTAGATAAAACAATATATTGTCATTGCTCTATAATAACAGGATGTCGGACTTAAGCCAAATGCACTCCTGAAAATGATTTTTATTGCTTATGGTCCTTCAGGGAAGCATGAGGGGCCAATGAACTTATAACTGAGAACAGTCTTGAGCTAACAGTTTGAAGTCTCTCCACATTTCTTCTGCTATTTCTTTTCTACAGCTCACAGGCTATTTTTGACTTTCATTTCTAAACTCATCAAAGATGCAAAGATCTCAACTGATGCTAATTACCAAAAACCAGATCCTGAGAAATACATTGTGTCACTTTCTTTTTTTTTGTGGCAGTTAGTGTTTTTCACATGGAGGCCTGCAAATTCTTGGCCTCCCTACCAATTTCACAAAAACCTGCGGAAAACGAAGTTAAACACAAGGATGAAAAATAAAGTTTATCATAGAAGCTCAGGTCATTGAATGCCAAGATATCACTTCTAATTCATAATGACGTTACGTTTTATATATATATATATGTCTTTCAACCTCCTAATGGAGGTTATCTCAAATTCATAATGATGCCAAATACAACAAGATGTATTTGTTATAAATGAAATAATAAATGCACAAGGATTAAATGAAGGCATTTCTTTGTGTGTTTTTCTATGTTTCATTTTATGCATCTCATAATCTGCATAAAATGTGTTCATTACTCTTCTGCTGACACATCCTTAAGAGTACAAGAAAATATATCATCTTGATGAGTTTTGTCAGTTAACTACACTACCTTGAACAAGCTAGCAGTGTGTACAGCCGTGGAGTTAACCAAATTTCCAACAGCCTCCTCCAGCAAATCTTTTATCTGTGGGGAGTCCAGAACTAGTGAAAAGAGTTTGATAATGTTGTGGACAGTGTGATTAAGAATTTTATCCATATTGGCTGACCACAATTCTGTTGTGGAGGCAGCCAGTTTCCACACATTGAAAAGGTTTACTCTGGCCAGCTGAACTGCTTTCATTGTAGAGTTTGGCTCATTGAGGAAGGATCCCTCAGTGGCAAGTAAAACATCTGGCTCTCCAAACACAATTTTGCCAGAGCTCATATTTTGCACAGCCCCAGCACGAGCTTTGGCTGAATCATCGGCTCCTAGTGCGAAACTGACTTCACTGTCCAGGGTTTCATTTAAGCTAACACTGGGATCTTCAAAAGAGTAGTGAGAACTGCTCTTTTTTCCATGCCTTCCATGTTTGGCTCCACGTGGCGAGTGCTTCATACTTTCAAGCTCTCCTGCTGGCAAATTATATGCATTTGCTAGTGTAAGGTCCAGGCGAAGAGTTTCCGCGATTTCTCTAAGATGTGAGGAAGACTCCAGGACAAGGTCTCGCATGAAGATCATGGGACTCAATTCACTTGGCAACTGAGTGATGGTGACAATGTAGCCATCTGAGAAAAGCAAGATGGGCAGGCTAGGATGTGATGTGACAGAAAATCTTTGGTGCAGAGGATCTAGTTCTGAGTTGGCTGAGGGATTGAGATCAAGTCCTTCATGTACAGATTTGTCTGATCTGTGAAAGATGAATGAAACATGCTTGCATGATTGTACACCAGGAAACATAACAAAAAGTTGATGAAAAGGGCTTGAATATATATATATTTTTTTTTATTATCAAAGGATTTGTTAATATCAACTGAAGACTCCAGTGGAAAAACCATATAAGTCACATTTTTGTGAAAAAGTAGTCATTGCCCCGGCATTATAAAGCACACTGCCACGATGTGTTAACCAGAGCAATAATTCAAAAAATCAGGTGCATTTCACTAAAAAGAGAGTTTAAAAAGAGTGTATAGTAAAAAAAAACTATAGACTAGAATTCTAAACTTTAGTTTCTTTTTTTCTCCTTTTATAGAAAATGTGACTTACCTGGTTTTTCCACTGGAGTCTTCAATTATAATTATTACTACATGAGGTCATACGACCATGACACAACTTTCTGAAATCCCCAAAGAAAACGTACAAAAATAAAATAAAGAAAGCAATAGGGAAAATAAAGTGAAAGAATCAACAACAACAAAAATTAATATTATTATGTTTGTTGTTTCAGTGTTTTTCCAGAAATAATTTGTAGTCATATATCCTGACAGATAAATCACAAACTGATCACCTAAGACCACATTATAACATTTTATTACAGGCCTGTTCAGTAAATACAATTCATACATTCTGGCAGGGTTTTGACTTACTGGACAGAAATCAATGGTGTGAAGGGCAGATAGTATGCAGGACCCATTTCCACGGAGCATCCTTTTGAGAAGAGAACTAGTGGTTCCCCTAGTCGTGACAAGAGCCCAGCAGAGCCATTGCGTAGGATTATTCCCAAAAACAGGTTGTCACTAGTCCATGTCATGTCTGAGATCCAGTATTGTCTGATAGAAATTGAGAAAGGAATTGACTAAGATTAGCATACAAACAGAAAATCATAATATTGCTGAAAAATCATATGATAAGATTTGATTTCAGTAGTTGTTACATCTCTATAACTTTAGTTTTGCAATTTCTTTTTCAGCTATTGTGGTTGACTATGATATGAAGAACTAGCCTGGTCAATGCAACATTACTGAAACCAGTAACTAGCATAATATTTCCCTTAAAATATAAAAACTGCTGAAACAACACATATATAGCCTTTCAATCCAATGAACATGGGATTATTTTGGTTTTCTAGACTACAGATTCCACAGTTATTCATAGGAAAACAAATACTAGTAGACTAGTTAGTACCTTCCCCTCTTGTTTCCTGGATCTCTGAGTCCACAACCTCTCATGTCAGAAACCAAGACAGTTTCTGTCAAAGGTGAAATAAACAGTATGCTAGTTTGCGTCGGCGACTTCTGGTTGACTCCAGTAGCCAGTATTTGCCCGTCATGTGTGTACTTGCATACATACGCTCCTCGTAGGCTGATTGCCTCACAGTCAGCCTGGATATTTTTCAATGGATTTTGAAGACATGTCCATGTTGGTGTCACTGAATTATCATTGGATGGGCTAAATGAAAAAAGATAAGAAAAGAAATCAATCAAATTTAATATCAATTTATGTCATAAACATAATCGAAGAGAGAAAGAACTACAAAAAGGTCAAATAAATTGCACTACAGTACAATCTATCTGATATTCATGCAATCGAAATAATTAATGAAAGAAAATTCATAGATCTGAAACTTAAATACTATGGATATTCATTTCAAATGGAACTTCAGTTAAAAATTGCATCATTTCTGTTTCCGCTCTCAAGAAGCGGGAAACAACAGAAACTGACAAATCATTTGATATAGCTAATTCAGCTATTTAAGGACATCATAGCATATTTAGTGTAGTAAAACTTTATGGGAAAATTTTACCAGAACTACTCCAAGCTGTCTCAAAATAATTTAAGATTGAAAAAGATTGAGACTATGAAAAAGGTCATGATTTCTTGTCCCTGGACTGCATATATCATGCAAACTAAATAATAATCTTACCCTGAGACAGTTTCGGGACCAAATCTTATAAGAAGCGACACAACATTCATCATTCCTCTCTGGTTAGACACAACACTCAGCTGAGCACAAACACCAAATACCTAGGGAGAAATTATTCTTTAATGGTTTGAAAATGAGAGACTAGGTGCCAAATATGCATTCTTTGTAAGTTACAAAATAAGCAAACTTTTCTCAACTTCTGAGTTACTTGCACTTCACTGACATCATCTAGAGGAAGAGCCATCTATATATGCAAGATATATATAGACAACTAATTAGTTTACTGCAACTGAAAATTAAAGGCAATGGCTCCCAAAGTTTAAATGTATCATTGCCATGTAGCCTTGAAGTGCCTACCAGATATATATACATGTACATATATTATATATTTTTTTATTTTTTGTTTAATCCCATGAAAAAAGAAACTGACAACTTCTAAACTTTCAGTGGAGTTGCAAAATTATCCAGATCTTCAAATAGTTTCATTGTTCCAATGAAATAATAAGAATATATTTTTTTATATCATTCACATTAAAACAATAGATTGTCAGAACATAAAATGCTCCACTGGTATTTAGAGATTATTTTTAAATAGCCCCAGTGCTTTCCTTTGCAAGACATAAGGGGTTTTAAACAAGCACATCAAAGAGGGAACAGAAATCATTATTTGAAACTTACATCATGAAAAATTGTTAAAAATTCATGATGTATGAAAAATATTTTCTTTTCTTTTTTTTTTCTGACGATTTATCAATATTTTTTTATGACCAATCCTTAAAATTTGAAGTAGAAAAGAGTTTTCTTTTTTACCTTTACACTACTTATTCAACACCCCTTGTATCTGGCAAAGGGAAGCCAGTTGTGCTGGTCGAAAACAATCCCTATAAATGAATTTATCACATTCTCATACCTCAGAATTACTGTACACAGCATGCATACTAGTCTCCTTGCAATCAGAGGAGGGCAGCTGAATGGTGTTAGGTGGCAAGATGCGGACCCATTTTCCAAGCAAAGTGTTGTTCTTATGGTCAGAACCACTCATACTTTTCTGCCACAGAAACACATGTCTATTTCCCAGGACCAGGATAACTAGCGAGCAGTCAGAGGAAGGGAAGGCCTGACACCCATCTGAGAAAAGACACAATAAAGCAACTGCTCTCAAAAACTACACTACTTTATAGTCCTACGTCGTCACTAATTGAATCAGAGCCTCTCCAACAAAAAATAGCTATGTCACATTTTGATCCTGTGTCATGCACCCCTCACCCTCCCTCCCCCTTCCCCAAAATACAAAGTGAGAGATTAACAATCAAAACTGAAGGTGCAAGTATCCATACATCATAAACTGTGACACTGCAGTGACTAGAAGCAGCATAATAATAATCTCAGGAAAAAAAAAGTAATTTTCTCTTTTCAAAGCAGAGTCTCTCCCAACAGAGTTAAGCACTTTTCATTCTAGGGTCTTCTTTTACGAGAAGGATACTTTATGATTTTAGCCTTTGCATAACTCGTGATGACACACAGGCTTTGGCAGCTCCCTCAAATGCCTGTAAAAAAAAATTAATTCAACTGAATATGCCTACTGACATTTTTCATTTCAACCAAGATGTATCAAGATTAGATTTGCTGATTTTCTTATAATGACTGAATAAAATTTGCCTGTTTATTTATGTACTAAATTGTTAAATAATGACTTACCTGCTAATGTAATTTCAGCACTTTGTAAAAGACTAGCCAGGCCACAAATGGTTTTGAGATCATCTTGGTCCTTCTGCCAGATAAATATTTCTCCTGATGACTGAACCCCAACCAGATACAATCCTATTCAGAGGAAAATGCAGATCATAAGGAATTCAATGAAAATATGCTCCCAAATATTTACTTTACATTTTACATCTTTATTTTTGTAAGTTCTGACTTGTTGAAGTGTTGCACTCTTTGGAGATACTTACCACCTGGTGTTGATGTCAGATAAACAGTTTCTGACAGAAGGCTTGAGATCTTAGGCACATTTCTTTTTGTCTTGCCAGAGGGAACATAGAGCACACTAACACGTTTCTCATCAAGCAAAAACAAACTCTCTCGCTCCTGAGACAGAAATATACAGCAAAATAGTTTATATTCACTAACAAAAAAATTAATTAATATAGATAATTAAAATGGTACTATTCTGATAATGTTTAGCTGCAAGTCCTTCAGATTTATAAATAATCACTGTTGATATGCAAATAGTAAAATGATTTGAAATATAATGATCACAAGTGTTATAAAATTTCTCCTTTTATTTTTACTAAGAGAAGATTTCATAAATTCATGACTCACTTAATCATCAGATTTTGATTTGCTTTCTTCCCGCATATTTCCATAAAACAGTTACACAAGATGCTTTGATAATCAAACTAGTAACAAAGAATTCACACAGATTATAACTGATTTAAAAAATTGCAACTCATTAGACCCTCCTCAGAATAGAGTCACTGATCAAAATAGCAAATGCATCTTGCTTTTACTTCTTTGTGAATTTACCTTCCCAAGCCATACAATTTGACGCCATGGCTTTTTCCTTTTGATGCTTGCAGATGCTAAAACCTCAAGACGTATTTTCATTATGAAGATTTAGGAGCAGAACAGGGAAAGGTTCAGCCAACCACTTCTTAAATTATCCTCATAGAGCATTTGACTTGTCCATTTCCTTGTACTGACATCACAAATACATCTGGGAAAACACTCATGTACATATAGGCAAATATGTATACTTGACACATAATTATAAACACTAAATGAAAACCAAGCAAACCATCTTCTAGTGAATCTGAATAAGGACTATGTCCACTATTTCTACCAAGAGGTCAAAACAAAATGCACAACCTTTAGATCTCAGATGGATGAGCGAAAAATAATGGTTCAAAAAGTTTTTCTGGAAACAACCATATCTGAGGTCTGTTCCGAAGCCAAGCTCTCCACAAGCAGCTTGCTTGTGCTTGCAGCACAGCATTCCATAAGTAAGCACTCGCGAGGTTTTTGCCTCGCTGCTTGCCAAGCACTGCAAGCACACTTGCCACAGTGCTTTCTCTTAGCAAGCAAAAATAGCAGCGCCCATCTCGTTCAAGACAGCCAATGGCATTGATGATTCGGGGGTGATGGGATTGATGTAGGAGTTTTGAGTTCAGTTCTCTGTGCCAACGTTGGTTCTAGTCTTACGACAAGGAATGAGGAAAATTTCAAACCTGATTTTTTCCATCAAATTTTGAGCACATGGAGTTATTGGGATCACTGTTGAGGTTATTCATTTCCCTTTCTATGTGTGAAAAGGTTTTTTCTCTACCTTAGTGGAATTTGAGTTATACACAATCAAAGACAGTGGGGTGACCTGTTGCTAAACCTAAAGTTAGTGAGAAAATGGCAGATGATTTTTTGTTAATCCTTACTAGGCCATGCCACTGAACTACAAGTTTGGGCTTTTACTAAAACTATTTCAGCAAATTAAATTCAGAAATGCATAAATTATAGATTGATTCTTTGAAGAAAACTATGCATTAAAAATTCATTCACTGTTGAAAAACACATGATTTCTCCAATCACCTCAGTTTGATGAAGGCCTGATTTCATGGTGTCGAATCCCATACCATGAATGGCTATCACATTAAAGACCCCTTACACGGCAGTTCCAAGCGGAGGACTTAGTTAATGGCCAGTTTGACCCAGGCCGAGAGATTAGCCTTCAGGCTATGTGCCGGGCAGGTTACCTGTGCTAGTGCAGTGCTCAGTTAGTGAGTGAGCGCTTGAAGTCAAATTACA
>JBCAUA010706177.1:0-14406 GCA_038406235.1 Peronia verruculata | reverse complement strand
GCTCTCGTGTGTGTGTGTGTGTGTGTGTGTGTGTGTGTGTGTGTGTGTGTGTGTGTGTGTCTGTGTCTGCATACAATAATTATATTACATTTTTAATTGAAACGCCCTTCACTGGTTAATGGTAGATAACCGCATGAATACCTATTTTCTTTAAGATTTTAAGAGTCAATTCCCACTATAAAAACCTGCTCCTGTTATTTTTCATCAAATTGTAATCATTTTGAATTCATGTCCGAATTTCAGAAAACATGAGAGAATTGAGAGATGGATTTAGACTGAAAGTGATTAAAAAAAAAAAAAAAAGATCCTACAACAGTTATTTGTTTTTCCTCTGGACAATAAGTGAGAAATTTATGACATCTAGATTCATCTCAGAAATCAACGAGGAAAACATGCTTTGTTTTCGTTTTCATTATTGTTTTGTTTCTGTTTTTGTCTTGCATTTTTGTATTATTAATCAGGGGATACTGATGCAAAGAAGAATTTCTAGCTTTTGGAATGAAAACAATTAAACATATCACTCTATTGAAAGATCATTGAATAGTTAAAGAATCCTTTTTTAATCTAGAGACTACCTTGAATATTTTCACGAGATTTTTTTTTTTTTTTTCTGTGAAAGAAATATTTCTGTTCTTTTGGGTAGGTCATATAAAATGCCTTTTCAACCTTGTGGTATGTCAATCAGTTGAGGAAACACCATTAGTTTTTAGCTATGGGAATCAACTCTAAAAAGCTTCGTGGGAGCTAGCTATTTATTTTGGTTGTATCTCTTGGACGGTAGAACCCCCCTCTTTTCTGGAGATATTCGTATCAATTGTTGTTTTCCATGAAGAATTCACGTGTTTTTAAAACAGTTTTGGAAATCGTTAGATATACCCATTTATATTAAAATTATTTCTGCTCACCACGGTGTGAACTGTAACCTGTGCGATCACGCTACAGGCGGCACGCGTCAGAGTGACCTCGCTGTACTGTCCTATTGAAAAAAAATATCCCCCCCCCCCCCCCCGCATCTCATTCGTCTTCTTTCGCTGTTTGCGTCTTTCTCTCTCCCCCCGCCCCTCACCTCCCTCCAGCTTTCCTTTATTGCTCCATCCTTGATAACAGTATTCAGAGACGGGAGAATGAAGAGGGCAAAAGACTCGAAATTTTATATAGGCTAAAGGCGCCAAGCAAAACCATTTATTGGTTCTTTTAAAAAGCTTTTTTAAAAATTGAGTTGACGTTCCTGTATTCAGGCTGCTTTTGGGCCGCACCACATTGAATGTGGAATGAAATTGAATTTGAATGTAAATATCTTAAAGTATTAACGTTCCACATGTATTTTTGTGCTCTGTTAGAACGACCAGTGGATTTCTTTTTCACATTTTTATTGTTGTTGTTCAATAAGAATGTTTTATTTGTTTTGTTGTGGAAACTTTCTTTAGTTTATCTTGAGTGTATTTTGCATTCGGTATACATTTTGTACTGTGTTTTCTTCGTAGCGGGCTTATAATGTGATTGTGACGAATACACACTGCATCTGAATACGGCAATACAGAATCTCCTGCCGCGGCGGGTTTTACTGGCTTCCGTGCTACAAGAAATCAAGAGGCATACAAGAATAACAATATACATGTTATATGGATTAATTTATTATTCTAAACGGGCGGGCTGTTGGGTAGGTGTGCCACTGTACTGGAAACAGCTGGGACAAGAAGGAAGAAGCTAATCATGCAATATGCATACAGGTCAACGGGTAATTTAGTGGATAGACAGCTAGAGAGGTGAGCAGGTAGTAGGTGTGGTAGATGATTATGTCTCAAATCTTCGTCCCAAGAAGCTTCTGTGTCCGCCCTAAATTTCGTGTGTTGCAATGCATGATACTTATCGGAGATCTTCAGATAAACTCTTCTACTTTGTTTGTTTGTCTTATGCTATATGCCCTCACTTCCGTGGTGTAGTTGGGTCTCTGCCTCTGAGCGCGGACGCTCTCTTCAGATTGTTCTGCATTCGTGCCGGAAGGTGTTCACACCAGTTACAAGTCTGTGAGACTAAATAAGCTAGAGAATCTTGAATATTGTGCTCCTGTTTTTCAATCCATGAAAATCACATTTCCTCCCCGAACGGGTAGGTAATTGGAGCCTTTGGAAAGGTTTAAAAAACGCTTTAATACGTCGTGTGTAATACCGGGTTCATAAATACATTGTGCAGTGCATCCCAACGTTCAATCACAAGATAGAAGCTGTTACGCCTCAGCGCCACATTATATAACGTCTTTTGAGAACACGTTACAGTCCTTTGAAAAGAATCTATAGTGTAGATAGCAAAGCAATGTAAGGTTTTAAGTAAGTTTTGGGCTCTGCTGAGCCCAAGTTTTCACAGCGGGGCTCTGTTGGTCTTGTCAGTTGCTGAAGTTCTTCCCAGCATTTAAAGTGTGTTTAGTTTTCTTTGACCAAAACCTCAACTGCCTCCATGCGACCGTAGGCCTAGACTATTTTATTTATTTATCTTTTTTTTTTTTTTTTAAATATAATGTATATGTACACTTCTTGAAAAGTGCAATGGCGCCATATCTAAGGAATTTTCAAAATCCTTTGATTTATAACAACTAATAAAGTGTAAAAGAATGGTCAGAATAGACTTTAATTTTTTTAAATTTTTTATTTTATTTTATTTTATTTTTTTTTTTTTTTTCATAACAAGAAAGTAAATTCAAGACAGTCTCCCTCTCAGTTGCCCCTATTAGTCCTGCGGTCAACTATTAGAAGCTACAGCCACAAATATATTGTGGGCTTACAAATATATTGTGAGATTCAGACAAGATAATACGTTTACAGCTATTGCTGGGTATTGATATTGACTCATTACCCTTGGTATTTCATAAAAGTTCATTGTACTTGAATCTTTCTCTGCTCATTTCTTGATTTCGAAATCTACACTTTTATTGTAGGTGGATCTGGACTGAGATAACTTCATGTCGTTTATCTCACCTCGTGTAGGCCCATGTTCTGTCTAACACTAATAATTATGTGTTTATCCCACGGCCCCACCTCGCGGAAAAGCTTCGGATGAGTATAGAGAGACAGAGAAAGCGAGAGAGAGACAAACAGATAAAAAAAAAGAGAGAGAGAACGAAGACGAGAAAGGAGAAAGAGAATGAAACTGTGTCAGTGGGGCTTAACGGCACGTAATGAAAAATTATACATATATAGGCCCGGCTTCATTTGAAAGAAATAGAGCGGAACCAGCTACGATTTTTCAAATTGTCCCAATAGGCAAATGTGAAAATCTACCCACACATTACCATCACAGTATTGATAGCTTAGCTAGGCAAAACCTTATCCAGTACCACAGTGAATGTGGAGAATAATTTGAGGGGAAACAGAACTGCCCCCTACCCCTCTTTTCCAGTGAATGAAAATGCTGGGGCAATAAAGCCTTGACAAGACGGCTGGTAAATTAAAATAGTGCAATTCTCGATTGGGAGAATATCTGTAGCCTACATCTTGGAGGAAAAAAAAAATACACCCGTGGTTTTAAAAGTACTATCACTTCGTCACAGAAGAACTAGAGAAGTGGCTTCTGTTGTTTGGTCCATCTGTAATGATCGACCAATTCATTCAAGTTTACTAAGTTTTAAGGGCCCAAATTCTTTGCAAAACACATCCCTCCACGAAATATTTTTTTAAAGCTGTCTAGGTGCCTAGACTTTATTTGATTTATGCTTAATTAGCTTAGGTCGCATCCTTTCTTTTCTTTTTTACATCAAACTTAGCATATACGAATGCAGAAAAATTAAAAACGATGATTGATATATTGATTTATATATATATATAATAACAAATCATATACATGTGTTCAAAAACTGACTGCACAGAACCAAAATAGTGAAATTGCTCATTGCATCTTAAAAGTAAATGAATGTTGCTGTCCCCATATCTTCTCCTCCCTTCCCCCTCCCCCCGCCCTTCCCGTGATCGATTATCTTTAGATAATCACTGCTGGTCCACCACCGGAAAAGATGAAAAAAAATTGGACGATCGATATCATCAAAAGTATCAACAACGGATGAATAGGCCTGGATTAGATAGCAGGTATTGTAAACACTCTCTACTGCAATAATAGTTAGGTGGGAAAAGAGATGATGTTTTTATTATTATTACAGAAGAATATTTTGCCTCTTCTGACAAATTCAGCATCTTTTACCTAGAGGGAAAGAGGGAAAAAAGATGACTCTCGAATGGTCGCCATAGCAACGGATTTTTGGCTTCTTTGAAATGTATATTTGAAATTGATCTTATCCCTAAGAAATATTAAGAACCTCAAGAAATTTGCTCACCGTAACGGTATATTATTTGAAAGGTATACAGTTTAGCTCTTCATGTGGCAATAACATTTTGTCGAAAGGTTTGAAAATACTCTGTGCTAACATTTCAAAGTTTGCTCTGTTTCATAACAAAAACTCTTTTTTTTTTTTTTTATTCTCCAGAGTTACAAATAGAATGGGCCGCGCATTACGTAATTAAAAAAAAATCTAATTGTGAAATTGATCTATGCAAAACATGATTAGAATCGTTATAGAAAAAAAAAAGTAGATAACAAAAATAATAACAAATTGGCTTTGAGAAAAGCGCGTTTTTGACATGGATTGTATTTTATTCGGCTATAAGCCTCAAAAGTAACTCCTTTTTTTTTTCACATATTTAAAGTAGACGTCTCTCCATGAGGTCTATGTATTCTTTTTTCGGTGTTTTTTTGTTTCCTGCCTTCCTGTTCATATCTCTTCTCCAATTTTGGTTGGTACCCTCTATCACAATAGAGACTTTTGTAAGGTCACTTCCTGGTTCTTAGGAACATATTATTGGTATCCATAACTTTCTCTGTCAAAACCAAGTGTATCTTGATCTTTAAAATGGCAAAAAGCCCTCAAATGAGCTCTGAAGCAACAGAAAGTAAAGAGAACTTCACAGTATATTGGAGGTGGGAGTTCACATTAGAGTGCCTGATGAAAGTTTACACTGACACTCTGAGTGATTGTGAGTCTATTTCATCTCAGTGTTGTCACCTAATTTCCCTTCTCTCCCATGGGGCTCATATTATTGCCAGTATAATGCTAGGTCATAATTAAAGCGTTTTATGCATTCTTAGACTATATCCAGTCAAACAGTGATGATCTACAATTGCATATAGCAGCTCTCATATGAAGCCAAATTCAGGTGACAGTAGGCCGGTACCTCTGCTGAATGATCATTGGTCAAACACGTTAGAGTAGACATATCCACTTCTTAATACTATTAATTTTATATTCAAAATAGTAGGACTTTTACAAGAGAATGAAAATCCATGATCAATTTTTTTTTTCTCAGTAAAAGCTATTAATCAGCCAGGAAAGCCAATGTTCCTCAACCTATACATTTCAGAAATCTGGGAATTTTATTCTGTGCAATAAATTTGATGGCAAGATCATTTCATCTTCTTTGGCTATATACTTGTAAGGTGGGAACAATAGGTTTTCAGAGAGTTGACAAAGACGTAATACATGTACTCAGATATTTAGCTCTCTATTGTCACGAGTGGACACGTAGCTTAAAGGTACACGTTTCACACCCACCTAGTTTAACCAATGCTTGTGGATAACTCTATGCTCTAAGTAAACACGTCCAAAGTCTACGTGTCAGTACAGGGACCAGACACGCCGTACGACATGAGAGCAACGAGTGGCAATCTTTCGGAATAATACAGCATGCTGTCTCATTACATCAGCCACAAACAGATGGCATTTCTTCCCCGAAGTCACCGGGATGTAATCACAGCAACAGCTGTTGAGCTTTAATTGATCAGGGCCTGTTCAACCCCATTCCGGCGTGCCACGACAGATTACCATGTAGGCATTCTTTAGTATCGAAAGACCATGATAATGCCAGCCTCATTTTTTTTTTTTTTTTAATCTCGAGCCTTTTTTTTTTTTTTTTACTTCACTTTGTGAAAGCAAGTGGGTTTCCGAAAAGAGAAGGACTTGCTGCACAACCTGCCTCCAGTTCAGAGACCGAAATTTCCCAGATATGAAGGTCAATTTGCAAGGTCTTTGGGTCTCTTCAGCAGACATTGCATAGGGTCGCTGTGATCTAGCTGTGAGGCGCTTTTCTTGCATGAATTCCTCGTAGTGCAGATCCTGTGGGGTTCGTTGTCATCCTTTTACTTGGGAAGCGCAAGTATTTCTTTTTAGTCAATGGATTATGTGATATCAATATTTATAATACTGTTAATGGAACCCAATCTCTTTTGTAGCGCTGGGACAGATGACAGCAGGCAGAACACTAAAACAGGGTTGTAAACTTGTACACTGATACACGGCCAGACGACTGCTTATTTGCCACAGGGTGCTATTTCGAAAGCAGGGAGAACTGCACGTTTGAACGTATTTTGCATTCTTATTGTAATTACTCTAGCAATAGGAATAGGTTCAGCTAAGTGCTAGATGAAAAATAACAACGTCGTAGTGGAGATAGCGACAAGATTGGGCATAAATGAAAAAGTGTCCGAAACTCTTTCTACAGGGTCGGCTTTAATTGGCTACAGGCCTAGGCGTTCCTTTACCAGGCCGAACACCCGAGGTAGGCATTGAAGGCTGGCTGTTTACAACACCAGATTTAAAACACCGTTTAAAAAATCAGTAACAAGAGGCCAAATTGTTGACCTTAACAAAATTTTATTCATACAAATCATAACTTGGCAAACTGAGACACAATTAATTTAAACAGATCAATGACATGAAAACATTCATAGCATTCAAATATGAGAAATATTTCAGACATTTATAACAATAGCTAATTTAAGAAAAAGCCGCCAAATCTGTGAGCACCATGCATGCTGAGTTCAACAAGAGTCTTACCATCTGAGTTTCGCTCACCGAAGATTCGTTGTCCAAGAATGAAAGTGTCCAAACCATGTTATAAAGTTGTTGCAATTAAAACAGTTTAATTCTAGGACCACGATTTATTGCCTGCCTTCAAATGAATTCGGTTACCTGGCCTGTTTATAGGGACGCCTAGATACAGGCTTTTTTCTTGAAGTACCAGGCGGCAGTATACAATGTAATAATGATATACTATTTCAGTATTTCTCCACAATAAGCAGAATTAATCATTTTTCTAGCACAAGTAATGCCCGAAGACTCATCTCCTCACACCTCCAGTTTTATCCCAGTTTTTCTTTACTACTCAATATTTCCTTTTCCCTTACAGGAACCGTTCTTTGTTGTTTTTTAGAAACATTCATGTTTTGTTTGTTACTGTTGACTGGCATTGGCTTCCTTTCTTTGCAGGAGATGAGCACTTGACTAAATTTCTGCATTGATGATTTAGTTATTTGCTTTCTGGCAACTGACCTGATACTCCTAGAAAATCTCGATAATAATCTTTATTGCGTCTTCTTGGGAATACAAAATACATTTAATGTCGAAATTTCATATATTTGACAAGAGAGAGAGAGAGAGAGAGAGAGAAAGGATAGAAAAAAGGAGAAAAAAAAAAGAGGAAAATGAATGAAAGGGAGTGTGGAGAGGAGAGAAGCAGTGACAAATTAAGCAAATGAAGGACCAAAGTGATCAAAGAAAAATATAGTGAGTATTATAAGTATGTGTGCGCCAGTTCTCAGTCGACCAACAAAGTCAATAATCTTATATGATTCACAGCAGAAAATCTAACGTACTTTGACAAAAAGCTTGTTTCATAAAGAGAGCAGTTTCCTTTCTACCCATTCAAATACAACTTTCCACTTCCACAATATCAAAGGTGAAATCGATTGCATCACAATCGTTCTCTAAAAGCTTAACTGTATTTCGCCCACCGTGTGCTTCAAGAAAGTTTATGACACAACAGTTTAGTAAGAAAGTGTTGGGTTGAAGGTAGAAATCACGCCATATAAACCATGGAGATGTTATGGAATAGGGAGCTGTTGGGGAAGCGAAAGGTTTTAATACACTCACATCTATGACATCTTAGATCATGAACAATGCATTTCAAAGTCTTAAATCTGACTGCTGCAATGTTTGAATATAGATGGTAAAATAGTCTGAATTTTGCCTGTCATTAAGTGGCACAGGTTGCTATTTATAACGTGGGAAGAGACTTTGTTTTCAGGGATTGCTTCTGACCAGCCCTATTACGTTTCTTTGTCAAACATACAAAAAAAAAAAAAAATGACGAACTACAGTACTCTTAGCTAGAAACAAACATTATGAAAATTTTCGAAAAGTTCGTGGTGTATGGAAAATATTTTTTGTCGTATAATATTATCTAGATAAATGTTACTTTATTTATTTATTATTTATTTACTTATTTATTTATTTATTTATTTGTGACCAATCTTTCAAATGACAACAAGGAAAGTGGTTGTTTAATCGTTCTTTACAATGCCTGCCCAATACTCATTGTGTCTGACAAAGGACAAGCAATAGTTTGACTATTAGGGCCCGTTAAGAACAATGCTCACTAAATCTGTTACTAAAACTGCTCAGAGATCCAACACAATGTCTATCGTCTTATCAATGTCAGGCTTGCTATAGCCTACGTGGATTTACTTCTGTGTTATTCAATCACAAAGAAAACAGATGTCACGAGAAGAGCAAAACACAGGAAGGCGCAAATCAACGCAATTTAATATCTGCCGAAGGTGTGGACCACCATGGGAGTACGGGAAGATATAACTGGTGGACTTTGCTTCATGAAGTTATTACAATAGCAGAGGTTTAGCAGTAGCTCGATGTTTGAACACAAGATATCATACTTCGAAGAGAAAGTTTAAGGTCTCATCTATTTGTGATTTCAATTTTATAACATTATTGGACTTTAGAAAATAAGCTCTAGCACAAAAACTATGGAGAGAATTCATGGGTTTTACAATGCTATTTCAACGATGGCATGTGGCTGTGGGGAGCCAGGTGAGTCACTTAAAATTATAACTTTAATGAATTGTCAATACATAAATACTGATTTGATTCTAAATTATCAGTGAGCAGCAGAATAATATAATACTTGATGACAATTTAGGTTTGCCAACAACGCCCATGGCTTTCTGTAACCATCTGGATGAAATCTCTGAAATAAACTGCTCAAATCTTAGGTCTTGCATCAAATTCAAATTACGAATATATGTACTTTATGCAGATTCAAACAACTGTTTCGGACGGATTTAGAATAATCGTATTTGTTATTGTTTGATTTTAAATAAGAGATCCGTGAACACAGAAGACAAGAAGAAATTGGTCCCTATGCGTCGTTAGTGGGAGTAACCTAGATCTATCTAGGGTGAAATACCGTACGGCCCGCACACTTCAAAATCAACCATGCCAAGACCAATTATACTAACCCGTTACTATTATGTTTGGGTTGATCCTTGTTTTTTTTCGTCGGACCTAGGCTACATGTTAGCGTTAGGGTGGACTTGCGCTCGTTGAGGGTCCCAGCAGGTTAAGCTAGCGGGGTTGTTCTAGGCTATTGTTATTTAGCGTGCGGGTTGTAGGGTATTTCTCTCTCTATCTATATTATAAAATTGCAAAAAAAAAAAAAAAAAAAGCACAACAGGCTTCTAGCCCCGAAAACTTCTGAACGGATCCGTCTGAAATTTGGCACACAACATTATTTCATATGGATCTGTGTTTCTATGTCAAAAAAAAAATATATATATGTAATCTTTGATGCTATTCTAAAAATGTGATAATAATTTAATAACAAACTCGCAAGGCTGCTTGATCCAAAGTGTACGTTCGATACTATGACGCGTTCAAAACACGTTTTCTTTAAGTGACTTTCAGTTTAATTAACCAAAATAACAACATCAATATATATATATTTATATTTCAAATCTCCAACAGAGACCGTGGGTTCTCTTCTAGTATGAACTAGAAAAGTGGATAAAGGAAGGACAGGAAAAAGTATGAGAAGAGGAAGAGGAGTTATACAAGTAACTGCAATAAATAAAAATTATCTTCGAGGACTATAGACAACCTTTTTCTTATGGCAAATGACCGTCTTCACTAGTCAAACAAGACATCAATAGTACGAATTGATGATTTAAAAAATTCCAGGATCCATTCACAGTTTTACTGGTGTTAGAATAAGAGCAAGTCGCAGCATAAAAGAGAAACGTTTGCCCTTTGACAGTTGCAAAATGCCATTCCTATAACACTGACTCCTGTCGGCTGTAATAAATATTATTCAGTTTTTCTTGCTCTTTTTAACGTTATGTGCGTAGGCCGTTCACAGCCTAAACACCGATCCAAACAATCACACCCGGTTGCGTTTTCTGAGCTGTTACAGATTTTGACATAATAGAGTGTTCTATCCTGTGAACACTTTGGCTGATATAATGACAACAAACTCTCTAGCTATAGTCAAGGTTATTGTATAGGCGTATCTAATTGCTCGTATTTTATATTTTTTAAATAACAACAATAATAAAAAAAAAATTAAATTGCGTTTCATACACAAGATCTAACGCACGATGAAGTTGGAGAAATGTAGGCTTGCCGTTAAAACAAACATTTAAAGAAAATGAAGAGGAAAAGCAAAACCAGCCTACAACTTGATCATAACATTTGAAATCAACAAATTCATGATGTTTGCTTTAGTGTAGTGAGGGCACCTTGGCAGAAAGGCTGGCTGACTTGGTCTATTAAGCTTAAGAAAACAGAGTAGTCAAAGTAGAAGATTGTAAGAGGAAAAAGGGAGGCAGATGGAAGGAAGCAGGGAGCAGATTTAAAAAAATAATAATAATAATCGTAATAGTGCACCATAAAATACAGTAAAATTCCTCGTCCTTCATAATAAGTGTAAAAATAAAGAACTTTTTTTTTTTTTCTAGCGATAGAGATTTTAACTCAGCTTCCTATAATGCCATGTTTCTTCAAAACGAACTCGTCTGTAAAGGAAAAGATACCAGCTAACGCTTTTCATATTGAAATAACCGTTCAATCCTTCTATCTCCCCCCCCCCTCCCCCCGCCGATATTATGCGCACAGATGTTTTTCACCATCTGAAATACAATTCTCTTAATCCTACATACAGTGCACAGTGTGTCAGCAGACACAAACTAGATCTATCATCAAACATTCTCACTCATTTTCGAGCGAGGTTTGCCCGAGTCCAGCACAGTCCGCATTCCTCATGTAAGATCATTAAACTATAGTTTATAGTTATTCCTTTATCTGTTTCCATGTCTTCTAAATACCAGTGCTACTTACATATTAATTATAAACAAACAGAAAATATGTGAAATTTAGAGAGTAGTGCAAGTTAAGACACTCAGAATTCACCCAATTAACGTTTCTTGTTGCCAGGAGACTACTCAAGCATAAAGCGCCAGAAATAGGAGATAAATCACAAAACAGTTAATTCGCAGTTTTATATCATTTACGTAATACTGTAAACCTTGCTGCTGAAAACAAAGAGTAGAATAAAGGAGGAAAAGGAGAGAAGTAAAAAAAAAAAAAAAAAGAGGAAGACAGTCACTGGCAGCACCTACAACAACAACAACAACGTTAATTTTCTAGACAAAATTTAAAGGAAATATCAGTCAGACTACACCACAGTGACTTTGTTATATGAATCACTTTACATTAGAATCTATCAGATTGCGAGCTTGCCTTAAGTCACCTGGTGCTTGCAAGCAAAATAAACATCTCACCAAGGTCTCGGGCTGTAAGAGAAACCAGCTGTGCCGACAACAGTAACTATTTTTTTTTCTCTCTCTCTCTCTCTCCCACATTCAAAACAGAGGCGGGGCGCTCTTTGTTAATGCGTGGTGAAATGTCAACCTCCCTGCAGCATCCGTGATTTTTATAAGAGGGATTTTTTGCTGTTGTTGTTGTTTTTTTGTTTTTTTGGAAAGTCTCCTCTTGGTATTTTTTTAACCTGAAAAGTGTCATCAAAAAATGTTGTGTGTCAGGGTTTCTATGGTAACATCAATATTCATGTTTAAGAAATGACAATTTATGACTTAAGGTGACGAAAAAATATGCGTTCAATGTTGCGACAATATAATTATGCTGCCTGAAAGTTTTGTAATTCTTGTAGATTTCATGGTGTAAAAACAGGTTTTTTTTTTTTTTTAATAACGACAGAGTTGGACAGTTTAGGGACGATAGATTTATGATAAAATTATTATCTAGATCAAAATGTTTTAATTACTGAAGTTCATGGGGAATGTGAGACTTGAACACTGAGATTTGACCAGGGCACTTGAATAGGACAGTGTGAACTCTTTAAAAACACACTTTGTGGTTTCCAAAAGTGTCGACATGGTTAAAATCAATTACAATATCTGACATTGTTACCAATCTCCATAGCAAGTCCCGGGCACTGTGAATCTACGATAAAACTCCTCCAAATGACAATGTAGACGTGAATAATGTTGAATGTACAAACCGGCTTCATCTTCGGAAACACAGACCTGGCATGATTGTCCTTCTTTACCTGTTTGTATTAAGAGTATAATGTCTTCGACGACACTCATGTGCTATTTTAGGGGGGGGGGGAGGATAGCGAATAAAATCGAAAGTGTGACTTCGAGAAAGCAACTGATCGGAAATATAATCACACGCAGTAAAATGATGTACATAACACCCGTTCGAATGGCAACTACCTATTCTTCTGATCATCAGCTCTATTCTGTACAGTCAGTTTTATCATGAATTCGTAAGTTTCTGGCGTTTACTAAGTTTGCTTAACATAGAAATGGCATGAGGCGCCCTCTCCCATTATCCCTACGCCTCTGTTTCTTGCCCTGTCAAGTTTTCAGACTGCCCGGATTATCTGATCGCGCGACGCGCGTCGGGAGGACTGGAGGTCGACGGTCCGGATAATCTCTCTTGTTATAGGCATCTGGCAAAGTCAGCACAGAGAACACTAATCTTCATCTTTTAATAACACAGACAACCTTCCTGGCAGTGGGTATGTAGTACTTTGATAAGTTTTGACTTAAGAAGGCCTGAAACTATGAAGAAAATACAGAAACTAATTGCATGAGCCTGATACATTCTATTGCTCTCAAATGTTTTAATTGACGTTTAAACACCTTTGACAGCCGATAAGACACTCACACATTATAATGAATGTATAAATTAGCTATGGCCTGAAACCGCATTACATATGCCCTTCATATTGAATGATAGGCCTGTTCTCGTCAGTAACGTTTATAGTGCAATGGATATAGAAGTTACAATTAATTAAATATCTTTACAATGAAAGTGTTCAACAAACCTTTCTCGTTGTGACAAAATCTTATGCTTGTAATAAAGAGGTTCATTAATGTGGAAAATGGATGTAAAATTTCATGAGCATGAGGCTGATACTAATAGTAAGTGATACCCTAACTGTTCTCTTGATTGAGAGTGTGTTGAAAATTTTGTGGAAGCAGTCGTGCTATCAGAAATCTGCAGGAAAGTATCCTCTCGTGGTATTCATTGTGTGAACAGTAACATTGTTTGTTTGTTTGTTTTGTGTGTGCGTACGTGTGTGTGTGTGTGTGTGTCGGGGGGGGGGTGTTTGTGTGGAGTCGTATATGGAATTACCGGTAGGCCTACATACTTTCTCTTAACAGCACATGTAGGGTTGCAGATCATAGTGTTTGCAATGATGAGTATGTATCGCAAGCCTAGATCGCAACCTTTTAATCCTAAAAGTAGGATTGTCTTGGTTTTAAATCGTGCCCAATCTGAACTGCTTGATACAAAATTTAAAGGGGTAGAAAATTTGGAGCTTTCAGAAATTGTTCCCGGACAAGGCTGCCTCCGCCAACTGTTCATCAAATTTTTAACTGCCCAGAGTTCTTTGACGTGACTAACGACATGAGGCCTCTGAAATATCTTCATTGTTATCCAGAAAGACTATTTAGACATCGGGTCACCCGATTCAAGAGGCCAGGGGGACATTGGAGTACCGTACTATTTCGGGGAAACAAAATGTGTTGTAATCTTTCCAACCTTCCGGTAGGACTAAACCCTCAACCCCTCCTTTGTTGGGGAGGGTAGTCCCACGGCCACGACAGCCTCCTCTAAATCATTCGTCCTCACCCCCCCCCCCACCTACCTCCCCGCCAGTGTGCGGTGTTCAGTCACTCAGAGTACATTTATACCTATAGTTCTTAACTCCACTTTGTGCTACTAATGTTATTCAGTCAGTTTTTTAAAAACTCTTTTAATTCAGCATCATGAGAGAGAGCTATATCCAAAATGGTAGAGAGCTCTTTAGATGTGCTTTTTCAGTCATAATACATTATAGGAACATGTGTGTGACTCAGCTACGGTCTCAATGATATTCAAGCACTATCTAAAGCCATCCCCTCTTGTGTTGGTCACAGTCAAAGCCTGCTTGGTGCTTCTTCTTGATCTATTTCACTGTCATATTTTATATACATCATCGCCAC
>JBCAUA010706066.1:0-11062 GCA_038406235.1 Peronia verruculata | reverse complement strand
CCCCCCCCCACAAATACATTTTAAGAAAATTGCAAATGACTGTTCATAATCATCTTGCCGCCTTGTGGTGGTGCTGCGTTGGTGCCGTTTTGGAACATAAAAGAGACGTTTCTGGCTCTAACTGGTATTTTTCTCCTGACTATAGAATCCAATATCAGGAACTTAACAGTTAAACTGATTGTCACATTTTGACCACTATAGACTACCATCTAACACTATACAGTACCACAAGTGATAGCCTGTCATATTAAAAAACACATAAAATTTCCAAAAGGAAAAAAAAAGGGGGGGGGGGTGGGGGGTGGGGAGTGAGATTAAAATTCTGCCACCAAAATCACCACAGGACAGTTTTACAGTTTTATCATATCCAGGCATACCTATATTTTAAAAGCACTGACGTTCAGTTCAGCTTTACTATGAGTTATTTGTTCATCCCACACCAGTGTATTATGGACTTTCTCTAGATCTGGCATTGCTCATGAGACAGAGATAAAGACTGTTTAACTTAATGGCAGCTGCTATGTGGGTGATGGAGATCATCTGTTAATTTGTTAAAGTTTTATGGAGCACAATGTGCCGTGAGCGATTCATTCATTATGGCTTATTATTGTGCAAGATTTTGGAGTAGTATTTAAGTATTAGTAACACTGACAAACAGAGGAATATAATCTAGGCAAATATGTGGCCAAATCTCTTGTAGATATGGGAGGTAAAAAAAAAAAAGAAAAAAAAAATCCATTTCCTCATTCATTGGCCTAAAGACACCTGAACTGCTCATTCTTCATCCACAATCACAACATATATACATGTACAATTGTTCACTTTTCCTCTGATTCTCCTGACAACATTAATGGGGCAGGAATTCCGCCACTGAATGTACTAAGCGTATTCCATTCTTAAAATGAACAAAAGGTTCAAACTATAAAATACTATTGCATTAAAAATTTTTTTTTTTAAATGAGGTTCTCACTCTCAAGCTATCTATGTCCATTTATGTTTCGTTTTTTTTCATGAATGACCTACCTGTTCAGTTCTGGTACTGAAAGGAACAGTTGTGTTGAGACCATATTTAGATTTGTTCAGGGCAAACAGACTCAGCAGAACTACCTTTCAGTCACAACGGTGATCACTAAAGAAATGAGAGACTTTTTATGAGGGCTAAAAACACATGGGGAGACTGCAGGTGATACTAGATTTTAAATCATATATTCTAGCAGCTTTCCATATAAAAATTATTGCTAGAAGAAATTAAATGAAGAGCTTGACATTTCTCACAACAAAGCTGAGAAACATAAAAATACACACTCTACTCACAGATCTCACAAATCGGTGAAGACAACCGGTCTTAGATGTGAAAGATCCCTGTAAAAATGAATTTTAGAGGGATGTACTAAGGAGAATGCATTCTTAGCAAATCCTCAAACTGAGTTAAATAAAAGCACAACCTACACAGATACACCTCTCAACCACAACTGATACGACTAGATGATACAGTGCACTGAGTATGACAAATTAGATTGCAGTTTTCCAGTGAGCATTACTGGATATAAACATCCATTACACTTACATTCATTCACATGCATAACAGCTTTGGTTAAAAAAAAAACAAAAAAAAAACACACACACTTAAAAATGGGTAAAATTCTCAGGGACACTCAATTTCATTCTGAATGCAGAATTAAATTATTCTTGATACAAGGCAATATAGGTAGTATAATCACTTAAAATGGAAAACATCACTAAAATTTCTTTCGATGAGTTACGAATAACTGTGAAAAAAAAGTTCATTTCAAAAACAAAGTGCTATTGTTGCAGCAAAATATGTCAAAGAAGATTTAAATTTCCTCTCTCTTTCATCACATATACACACACGTAGCATGAGGAAATACAAACAGTGGATTATAACATTTCAACTATGCTGGAAAAATGAACAAAAGAGCAAACATTTTAAATGTTGAAAATAATGCACAATGCTGTGTTACACACATTTTGGGAAAGAAGCATGGAAGGAATTCATAATTTATTTTTCCGTCGCACACAACTGGAAAATATCATTAAATGCTTGACCATCCTGAGTTTCTTATCCTCCTGTGCTCATTTTGTAAGAAGACTTGTAGGGAATTTATTCCCTGTCACAACCTGTCAAGTTTTTTTCTTAACATTTCTCTCACCCCACATTTATCAGACTTCTGTTTTTGTACTTTTTCTGTTGAATTCCATATAGCCAATGACAGAAGTGTTACTGGTGAACTGAGAAGCTCATTTACTTTTTGTCCTGTTTTTGCCACTGACAGAGCCAAATTGTGAGCCAATTACATTAACTTTGAAAGAAGTCACATTATTATACGTGTGGCTGATCTATATCACATTAAATCTCATACTTAGCCTTAAACAAAAGTTAAAGTTACATTTTTTTTTTTTTTTGCCAACTTACAAACATGCATGCAAAGACACCTCACACCTGGTCAGTACAGCAAATAGATTCTTAAAATTTTGTCATCAAGGCTGACAGCATTCACTTCCCACTGAAAAGAATACAGAGCTTTAAAGCATTATGAGGTATATATAGAGATTTGAGATTACTCACCTTCAAATGTGTAGCAAAATGCCTGAACTTTAGATATTAAAAAAAAAAAAAATCAAAATAGTAAGCATTTCAAAATTCATGTTATACTGTGATTTTCTGTATGGTTAGGTAACATTTTCACTAACGTTTATGTAACTGGCTCACAAATATATCTGTTATTTAATCAGACAAAAGTCAACCTTTATGACTAATCTCTGTGAGTCGACTGGATGTTCTGACCACTGAGGCTTATGTCCTAGAGACGGACTTACAGTGATCTGATGCCATCAGCTCAGTGTGCCCTGCTTACAAAATACAAAAATGAGAGATTATATGAATATTTATGGGTTTTCAATTCCACCCAAATCTAAGGCAACCATATGATACAGTCTTGCATGAATAAGCTGGATGACCTTTGAGGTAAAGCTAACAGTCAAAAAACCCATTTGCACATCCAGTTATAATAAAGTTGTTGATATTTCATATCACTGGTCCTGATGCTGAAAAAAAAAAAAAGATAAATTTGTCTACGTCTAATGCCACAGCATGGATGGATTTTAAAACATAAGACAACCATACAAGATAGAATGTCAATCAAAGTCACGATGATACTTAGATGTTCTAACTAAGTGAAATAAGTTCCAACCTCACTCCACAGATAACTACCTCAAACTTTAGTGCCATGATGATGGTCAGATGCTCAAGCTCTTCCTGTGAAATACCTTCCATCTTCACGCCACAATTAAATACTTCAAGACTTTGACACCATGATGCTCAGATTCTTCAAACTCTCCATGTTGATATAGCTTCCCACTTCATTCCAAAGATATTTCAAGGCTCTGATGCCATGATGATGGGCAGATGCTAAAGTTATCCCTTGAGGATATCCTTCTCCACATTATTCCACATACACTACTTCACGACTGAGACTGATTCAGCTGTTCCACAGTTGAAATACTTCACTTCACTCCACAGATAAATACTTCAGGGCTTTGATACCATATTTCTTGGAGAGATCTCTCTGGAATTCCCCTTTGAGTATTTTTAGACATCTGAAATGACAGAGTATGAAAAAGATAAAAGTAAGGGAATATTTGTAATAAACAAATATGTGCTTGGGATATCAAGATCTGCAAATAAATGTGAAAGAAATCAAAAGATCTAAAAAAGAACATTTTGGTCATTCAGCTTTTGAACCAGGTAAATATTATGGCCCTCATTGTTACTCAAATCATTGAGAAAATGCTCTTTGTAAGTGAATGATTTTACTCACATGATTGTTTACTGGAACACTAACGACAATAGTTCAGCTGGGGGAACAACTTTGTCAGAACAATTTTTAAAAAAAAAGATTGAAATTATGATTCTCTGCCACATATATACAAGCATCATTTTCCATTTCAATGAATGATCTTCAAACTTCTTTTGGCTGTGCGATAGTAGACACTTTAAATAGGGGGAAATAAAGTAAATAGAGATAAAACAGTAGTATGAATTTCTCATTCAGCGGCTATTCAAATGGTCAAAAAGTACCATGTAACCAATGTTTCTGATCAAGGACATCAAATTAATAATATTCAAATTAAAATTAACACTGCATGTAGGTGGCCTACTACAATATACCTCTT
The DNA here is from genome assembly GCA_038406235.1 of Peronia verruculata. NCBI lineage: Eukaryota > Metazoa > Mollusca > Gastropoda > Systellommatophora > Onchidiidae > Peronia > Peronia verruculata. The sequence goes on along the minus strand of JBCAUA010706066.1, from coordinate 6,868 downwards.
TAAACAATTATTATTCTTTCTTCATAACCATCTAAAGTCATTTTTTTTATATTCATACTTACTTTCTGTATAAAGAACTGGATCTGAATTTCGCAATATCAAAACTTGGAGCATGAGGCATATGGATGATAAAAGCATTAGGCAATACAACAAACTCATATCTGAAAAAAAAAAAAAAAAATTAAAATATTTTTCTCACATAAAATGAGAAAAAAGGGACACACAAGGATACATCCATAATATTTTCGTATCATGCATTTATATCTTTTAAAAAAAAACAACCTTCAAAAGCCATCATGATGTTTCAATATTTTGTCAACAGATGGTAGGCTTGAACATATTTCAGCTGACAGAGTGCTCTAAGTAGTGACAGAAATATTACAATTAATAATAATGATAATAATAATTATCATGAATTTATACAGCACCAGAATCTATTATGGGCAATACATTAATGCACTTCACATGAGAAAAATGGATAGTAAAAATGAAACCTAGAATCACTCAGTAGATATGCAATAAACAGGATTAGGTTTCTCAGGAAAAAGTTTAGCATAATCAGTACTAAGCCCTGTATTTCAGAACAGCACACATAGGTTAGTGGTACCGACATAACAATAACTTGCTTGTGCTTTAAAAAAGCAAGAGCCTCCTTGATAAATCATTGTTAGACAGGGCAAAACCTCTTAAAACAGTAGTGGTACTATTCTTTATACTGGCAAAGTGTATTTCAATTCTACCATTTCATCTCATCTGATCCTATCTCATTTTATCTTCTCTCATTTCATGTAGTCATATCATATCTTATCCTATCATATCCCCTTACCCCTGGGCATCCAGTTCCATTATGTGTGAGACTTTATTCCAGCCAAAGCCCAGGAATCTCTGATCATATCTTGGAATGTCTTTACGCACCACCACATAGGGCTCAAAGTCCTGTTGCCATGACACCTGGAAGCGGATATAAGGAAAACAGTTAGTCAGTCACAAACAGTATCATCTGCCATTTGATGCTTATTTTTTTTTGTGTGTGTGTAAAAGTTTGGAGTATTTTTTATTATAACATATATATATATATAAAGATATCTATTTGCATTACAGTGTCAACAGTTTATTCTAGGTGCATATCAAATACTGAAAAGAGACTGACATATGCATAGAGCAGGACTTTGAGATTACATTTCTATGCTGTTAAGAAAAGTATCTCAGACAGGCATTCACTAATTTTCTATCATTAAGTTTTCATGTGTGGGCAATAGTCACTTTAGGTTTTGCATAGTAGATATATATTATATAGTCTATCTTCAAGGGAAATTAAACTGTTTAAAAAAAAATATTTTAAGTAATTTAAAAGCAAGCCATGAAATTTATTTAAAATAAACATATGGTACACTCCATGATACAACGGATAATACTGACAAGTAGTCAATACTATCTTTTCAAATGAGATGAGCTAAAGACAGATTGTGAACAAGAATTTTTCATTCAATGCATGTATACACTTGACAGATATTTTATTCTAAAAGTGGTATTTAATAGTTACATAGTAAATACTGATCTTTTTGAAAGGAGAACAGAGAGCAATGTAATTAACCCCTTTGATCCCTTTAGGACATAAACTGTATGGTCCAGAAGTAAACAACTTATCTTGCTGGGCCGTACAATGTATGTCCTAGATGAAACTGAAACATCCATTCCCAACAATCAGTTGGACATGTGTCGTACGGCCTTTCTTTGAGCAGCTATGGCTCCTCTGTAAACAAAGTCTATGAGTTCTGGCTATATTTTTATGGTCAAGAAATGGTGAAAACTTAGTACTCAGGATTCTATGCTGCTAGCACTACTTCTGTGACTGCCGTAGGACTGTGAACACTGATTTAGATCTAGGTCTAGATCTACTAGTTCTAGGCCCACTGAGGTTGATAGCACTTCTTTATCATTACAAATGAAAATAACATGAGCTTAACTGGTATAAAATGAAAGTTCATTTTATTACCTTTCATAAAATAATAATTGGCTTCATTAATTATGCAGCTATACCCAATCAAAGAACACAACCACAAGAAATGAAAACCTCTGGGTAAAATGGAACAAGATTCCGAATGTTTTGAGTTGTACAAATTAGCGAAGCCCTTATGAAGTGAAGGGGTTGATCTAGGTGAACAAACAATAAAAGCATATGGATATTTTGTTAGCTTAAGTTCTTAATAGCCATGTCAAAGGTTTTCAAAATATCTTACGAATATGACATTAAAAAAAAAAAACCAACTATATCTAGATCTACTCACTGTATAAGGTGTGGTCGCTGTTCTCCATTTGGCAAAATTTGTTGGTTCATGCCCTTTTGGCCATATGTGATATCTGAAAAATTTTTAGAAGAGGAGGATCATACAAAAGTTATGACATTCTCACCAGGAGTTACTAAACAACAGGACATAATTCTGACACAAAACATTTTCTCTGAAAAAAAAAAAAAAATTATAATAAAACTGCTAACTGCTCTTGATTTATAATTCAATATTCTGTGTGTAGTTGATTAAGATTTGTTGCAAACTTTCATGAGTATAAATCATGATATAGCACTTTCTTATTTTCTTGCTGAAGTCCATTATGGCTAACTAAACTGCTATACTCCATATCTTTCCATGACTGGCTATATCACACATCACAACACTGTATTGACTGTTAAATATTTCTGTTTCCAAAATTCAAGCGCAATTTTGGTCAGTTTCTCTGCAAATACAAAAAAATTATAATGAAAATGAATACTGATTTGTAATGAAGAGATTCAACCATCTGACTGCCAGGACAGAGACTTCATGATTAGGAGAAATTTCTGCAAATTTGTTGTACTGGCTACTGCAAAGTTTTCTCATCTACATCTTTAAACCAAACTGGATATTATTTTAGGTTTTCCTTCAGCTGACAAAGCTCACAAATGTATATCCTACACAGCCAATAAGAAGCCACAGCAGCGAAAAGACTTTACAACATAAAAAAAAAAAAGAATGGCAGATAAAATACTGCATGATCATTTAATGTGTTGGCAAAGCTCAGGATTACAGTACATAAAGTCTTGGGACTGAACACCAAAATGTAGTCCTATACCATGACTTTTTCCGGGAGTTTCCCTACATCTCATGTCACTGTTTCTTCTGCACTCACCTAAATGTGAAAAGAGTTCCCATGTCGAGCATGGACAGGAGCTCAGTTTTTGATTTCGGAAACTCAAGCCGGTATCGCTGTGTCTCAAAGGCTGGCACAACCAGAGCCTAGACAAGAGCAAAGAAAGAGAGATCACATATTACTAGGCACCACAGTTCAAATTTCGATAGGGTGAAATTACCTGTTCATAGCAAACATTTTTTTCTTTTCAGCAATGATACAAACTAAAAAAAATAAATAAAAACACTAGCATAAAATCAGACCAAAAAAAAAAAGGATTCAAAACAATAACAAAAACTTTCTGCAAAATTGTTTATTTATTGGAACAAATCTGTGCAAAAGTTTGTGTATTTGATTAGATCCAGATCCATACTTCCAAATATTATCATTAAAGTTGAAAAACTATTTTTTTTCTCACACAAAATCTGGCTTACAGGCACACACTAGCCTTCCCACTGATGTCAAAGGTCCCTTGGGAGATCCTGTAGCCCAGGAAACACTTGCAGAATATTGAATTAATAAAAAATGCACTTCCACTCCTACTCTTTCTAATGGCACTTACAACATGAAAGTAATGGCCCCTCCTCTTCAACTGAATATGAAGATTTAAAAAAAAAAAAAATCTTGATCTAGATCTTGACCAAGTTCTATAATTAAAATCATCTCTTATACAATCTTCCCAGAACTATTCCCAGAGTACTGTCAAGTACTAGCTTTTGATCAACAAATTATTGACATCGGCCTGATTACATTCCCATTAAGATAGGACCAAGTATGAGTGCTTCAAACTTCCAATGCTGCATGACTGTCATTTTATACGATGGTATTTCATTTGTGCATGTAAAACACTTCTCCTTTGATTTTCTTAAACACTGACATGTGTTGCACTAGCTTGATGTTCAACAGGGTGAAAGTGGTAAGCCTGCAATCAAACAGCAAAAATTTGGCCATGACCAAAAGACTAGTTTTCCCATGACATCCTTATTTTCTAGTGATTGCTCCATTGAGTGATAGGTTGGAGAGCTATTCAAGAACATATTTCTTAACCCCCACATGTCAGTCCTGCCATTGCTAGTGTTATTTTCATCCCAGCTCATGTGGCTCACCTTTTTCTGGGAGGCCAGGTCAGTGAGAGGTATGGCTTTCTTCAGATACTCATACAGGCCATACATAGGTAGGAAGTCAATATCTGACAGGAACATGTATGGTGTGCGCACCTGGGACATGGCTACATTGCGCAGGTAGTTGACAGGGTAAAATTGCTGGAAAAAGAAACAAAACACACATCAAGGTTTCAATTTTCTTCTTCAATTCCTTAAGCAACTAAGTTTCCCTAGTATTTTCATATCAGAATGATTCCTAACTGAGACAGTTGACTTCAGTTGGCAAGTGTAACATGTTCCCTAAGTCCAGCTCAGTCGCATTTGACTTTGGACTTGTCTGCAGTGTAGTCACACCAACTTGTTCCCAGAACTAGTGACTTGCAACTGAAAGAGAAGAGATCTGGCTTGAATCCAAGACAGTAACTGAACGATAACATCATATTGTTCCAGCCATATGAAACCTAAAATCTGTTTTATTTACAATTTTCTCACTTTTATCATGGATTTGTCATTTGTCCATTTAAATCTGTAAATATTCAGCTTTATTCAGCATCTTTCAAAATAATGAACAGAGCACTAACCCCCTCTCTATAGACTATGTGATAACCAATGTTCTTGCGGGCCATGATGGTCTCTGACCCCATAGCATAGCGGAGAAACTGCTGGGCCTCAGCATCAGACATATACAAGGCAATGGCTATAGGGCCATCCCAGTGCTTGCATATCATCTCCAGCATCTGCAGAGAACACAGGAAATGACAAAAGATTAACATCCCATTTTTTTGATTAATTTTAGTGATACTAAGAAAATGTTGTTGTTGCTATTGCTATGGTACACCTGTACTTAGAAAAAAATTGTCTGCAACAGTAAGCTTAAACAACAAAACAGATGTGTAATTAAACACACTTTTCATCAGCATCCTGGAGGTGATTATTTTATTATTCATGTTAGGTTATTTTAACTTGTTCCATCAAATTCAGAAGGTTCAAATTAGAGGAAAACAATGGAAAAAACGACTTTTTCCTATGGTTGCAATGGATTTTGGTGTCCTAAAATTGACGGGATTTTAAAATCTATCTAGTCTGCCAAATTTCAACGAAACTTGAGAGAACTTCTTGAATATATTGTTTGACATAATATGTAAAAATCTACCTATACGCAGTCCTTTCCATGCAATACAAAATTTTCTATAAATTTTTGAAAATGCCATATAGCGAAAATTCAAATTTCGCCATTTTTGCAAACTAAAAACACACTTTTCTCTAAAACTTACCCACCGAATTTAATGCGCGTATGTAATTTTTGGGTTTTGTGGTGACAAAGATGTATACCAAATTTCATTTGAATCAGTTTCGAAACAAAAAAGGAGGTAGCAAACAAACTGTAAAAAGAACACAGGTTTTGAGAAAAACACGTTTAAAGTTTTTTTTTTCATCGAAAAATTTACATGAAGAGTTTTGTGTTCGGCTTTCAGTCTCGGAACAGACTTTTTTATTTATATACTAGCCCTCTTTTTATGACTTTTGGGTCTCTTCTTGCCGTTTTTTTTTTTTTTTAAATTTTGCTCCGAATTCCCCATCTTTATAAGAGCCAGTTTTGGGTTCTTGAGGGAGTCTGCGTGTCAACCATATCATTTTTGAGTGCAAATCAAGAGTGTTTTGACCTTTTCTATGACATACAGACGATAACTCAGCTATTAATAGCAGAGAGAAAGCAAAACTGCGCTATTTATGGGACAGGGAAATTCATTTTAGAACACTTACATTGATAATTTGCATGAGCAGCAGTTTTTCTTGCATCATAGTGGTCACCCAGTGTCCATCCCTGGCACTGGAACTCGTGATATTGCTAGGAGAGGTGATATTCAGGTGCTTTTTGCACCTTTTGCCTATTTATGATCAATTCGCGATGATCTACAGCCTCATGTAACAGCCAGGTGGAGCCAAATCCTGATTCGCAATACGCTAGGTCTATTGTTGAATGACCATTGGTCAAACTCGTTAGAACAGACTTATGAACTTTTTGATAGCATTTTTACACACAGAAAAGGCAGTGCTTTTGGGGGGGGAATGCATCCTGGAGGTAATTTTTTTTATTATTGTAGATAGGTTATTTAACCTTTTCCATTGAATTCAGTATGTTCAAATTAGAAGAAAACAGTGAAAAAAAATTGACTTTTTCATACGGTTACCATGGCAGCAACGCCATCTTGGATTTGGGCGTCCCTAAATTGACTGATTTTAAAATCTATTTCCTCCGCCAAATTTCAATGAAACTTGATCAATCTTGGTGAACAAATTGTTCAATATAATATCTAAAAAGTTACAAATTTTTAATCCTAAGCATGCATTAGAAAATGTTCTATCAATGTTGTGAGGAGGTGCGAAATACTCAGGGAGGTATGGTGGCTGTGATCAGTAGTCGTTCATGTAAATTTACATGCTCTCTCCTGACCCGACACAATATATAAGCCAGTAATTTCTCTACGAACATCAGTCAAGAGCCTGACGAGGGCATAGAACACCGAAAATTTGCTTGAAAGGACACAACCCAGCAGTGAAGCGCTTTGACAAGAGGATTTTTCTCTTCATTTCTTTTA
>JBCAUA010705845.1:0-30225 GCA_038406235.1 Peronia verruculata | reverse complement strand
TTCAAACATCAGTGAATTCGACAATTTGTTTACAGCCAGAAAGAATAAGTTAGAGGACATTAGAAGACAAAGTGATTTTTATTTTCATGTGAGAAGTTTTCGTTTTTCGCAAAATTAAGTCAATAAAGGTAGATTTTAGTCACAGACAGAGAAAACTCAAAATGAAATAGACAGTAGTAACATCACTTCACTGGCACAGAAGGAAGGTCCGATCACTTCTAGTGTGGAAACCATTTTATGAAGGCATGTTTTTGTGATCCACACACATTTTGTGATCCACACACATCACAGCCTCTCAATTAATCGGTGATCTCTGCCACAAATACATTCAAGCAAACGTTTACACCAGCCTCAATTAATTCATTATTTGACACACACTTGAGCTCACACACGACAAGTCCTTAGTAAACCAGGCACAAGTGATCAGGCAAAAGTTTGACATACTCATGACATTTACACATTTGTCTCACACACTCGAAGAATAAATTCTATACGGAATACAATACAGTTTGTATGGTAATCAGAAACTGCATGACAGTATACGGAAAACTAGTTCCACATAAAGAAAAAACTAAAATCCACATAGTTGGGTGTCATTGCTTTCCATTCATAAGAATTTGGGATTTCCCACTTGATGTTATTAAGGAAACAAGATGGGGAACAGATCCATGCCTACATCACCAAAATTGGAAGGACGGAACGATAGGCAGTAGTAACAAGGTCAAACAACTAAAGGCTATTCTAGTAACACATCGATTTCAAGTGTCAGTTATTATTAAGTGTTATTATTACAACTACCATTATTAACATGCATGTGTATTTGAAGGTTGTTATATTGTCATTGTGACAATAAATTCTGTAAATATTAGTATACAGATACAAAGTCAATGTGTCAAATATGGTTAAAGCTCTGTTAGCCGAATTCTTTACAGAAAGCGAATGGCACCATAAATCAACGATAACTCAGGAAAACCATGTGTAATATGCATAAATCTTAGTGAGTTGGAAAATTTAACACGAGAGCTGTCCATTCTTTTAAAAAAAAATCAAACTTCACTGTTAAATTTTTTGTATATAATGTACACATTATCATTTCATGAATTTACCTATAAATTACGAACGTATGTTAACCAACCAATTAAATCTAATATGCACTTAATCTCCGTGACCTCACCTTTCCAAATCACTTAAAATATCATGACTATGTTTTGACTGTAAGAAGAAATGACCACATTCCTAACATGTATGTAATTGACTTCAAGCGCTCACTCACTAACTGAGCACTGCACTAGCACAGGTAACCTGCCTGGCTCATAGCCTGAGGGCTAATCTCTCGGCCTGGGTCAAACTGGCCATTAACTAAGTGCTCCGTTTGGAACTGCCGTGGGCCGTGTGTGAAGTAGCTCATTATTTCTTTGTTTGACGACATGTAAGTCACCACCCATGATTGGCTCTGATAACTATATGCAAGACTTAGTTTAGTCTCCTGACTGGTCAGTTGTTTCTCTATCATCTGGCTAATTTTAAACACATGAGTCACTTGTACAGTTATCCTTAGGGTAACTGCCCATATCATGTTTTTATTCAAAATAATGCCATTGCATGGAGACTTACTGGATGTTGCTGATAAAATTACACACCAAGAAAGATCAGGAATTATTCGATCCAGTTAAAAACACTCACTCAGTGGAGGAAGCTGTTCTCTTTGGCATAGATAACACTTTTAACCCAAGAACTGCGAACCACGTATTTATACAACAGGTGAAGCGAATCCCTGCATGCGATGCCTGTGTTTATTCGTGGGGACTCCTCGTTGTGCTGTGATATTTCTCACCATGTCACATACACTTGGGGTTTATCAGTCCCAGTTTTGTCAAATTATCACCATAATAAGTATTCACAGCTCAATAGACACTCCTTCACAAGGTAAAGGGAACTTTATCGAATAGAACAGTGAGAAATTCCATGCCCAAAGATGAAATCCTCTTGAACAGAAGAGAAGAAGAGAAATCAAAGGCCACATGGCCCACTCAATTCCTCTCAAGTGGTCTGAAAGCACAATCAAAAGAAACTATGATAATGCGAGAGAATATCAAATATATGCAGTCTCTCTATTTATACTATATTGAGTAATAACGCAGACTCCCCTGACCACTTGACACACTCAGTAAGTTTCGCATTGACCAGCGATCAAGCTGTTGAGAGTACAAGTGGTCTATAAATGCTATGAATTAAAGCTAAAGTAGCCTATGTATCTATTAGTTTATATATCAGATAGCTCCCTTGTGCTCTCACTGTGCAATCATTAGATCACATGTATAGATTTCTTTGTAGTCACTGGTGCCCCATCAACGTCAGCTGGTCTGATCTAATAAGAAAAATCTAAGTCCACGTGGTCACAGAGATGGTAGCTTGCAGTTTACACTGAGATTCTATAATGTAAACATAAATACACCCCTATGTGGAGTGGTTTCTTCCAAGCAGTTACATCAGGTTATGAGCAAATCTGTGATGGGAATGGTCTGTGGGACGAGGGGTGATAAAATTGGCATTTATATGGAATTGACATGTCTTTGTAAATACAATCCCTTCCCCTACCATTGGCTCATTGGAAATATTATTACATGTGAAAAAAAGGTGGAGTTAGGGGAGGGATTAGAGTGGTCAGCAAGGTGGTCAATCTGGGCCTGCATCGTGTCACTCCAAAGCCAAGGTGGAGTCTCCATAGTCAGAACAAACACCCTGAGGCTAAGTACTAGTGCCGAGACCCAGATTGACAAGCCCGGCAAGGCGCGCCACAAGGCATTGTAGCCCTTAGGCTGGGTCGCAGTTCTAGAGTTAAGAGTCTCAAATTGACAAACACATCTGTCATTTTGTCAGTATATTATGATATGAAATTTTACAAACTGACATTAACAGTACATAATATAAAGGCTCTCAGTTTAGCACTGCATGCAATAAATCAGCTCTCAAAATAAACTATCTTCAGCCTGCATGTCTTATTCTTAAGATGAGAATGAACCTATGTTCATTCATTTAAATGATGAATGCTATCCTTTCTGTGTACCCTAATCCCTCCAGGTGAGTTTCCATGGAGAAAAGTATGGCAGTGAATGAGCAGAAAACTTTATGTCACATGACCAAGGGAATCTGATAGCAGATTTTTTATGCATTATGTTATTGCATAAAAATAAATGATACAGATGGAAATGAATATGTTTTATTTTGATGAAAATATTATGCAGTTATGACTCGTCTATATTGAAATATCTTCATTCATAGTTGAATCCTTTGGCCCATAGGTCAATAAAATCCCAAAATATTTTCTCAGTAAAGTTCCCTTTATCATCTAACTCATTTTATTTGCAAGTGTGAGACATGCTGTCGTGTTATGAGAGGAAGAGGCAAACAATCCAGCAGGTCTAATTAAGATTGAAAATACACCTGTATGCGGTTCATCATGACACATATTTCATTGCAGTTTTGTACAGCTCTCAGGTCAACTGTGATTGTCATTATAACGGGAAAGATACATTGTTATTACCGCCTTGACCATTGCCATATGAGAAACCTACATACTTGTTATCATCATTGTGATAAATAGTGACTGTCAATGTCATTGCCACATGTCTCATGGTCTTAAATTTGACTGTGAGGATTACTGCCACATAGATACTTTCCCTGTGACCGTCATTGCCTGATTAACCTCTTCATGACTAATTTGATGAATGCTTTGCAGCATTTTTCGTTATACATTGGAAACTCCAAGATTCTGTTGTGACATTCAGTGTTTGTCAGACTACTGCAGCCACTTGGACCGCAATGATGAATAGGAGATTTACATTATAGAAAACAGTGCACAATGAAAAGCAAAACAGTTGTTTCGAGATCAGTCACATGACTGGAATCACTTTGCTTATATGGTGTTACATGTCTGCATACTTGGCATTCATCAAGATTTGTCTGCCATGTGCAGACCATGTACGCAAATTAGCATGAGAGCAAAACTTTTTCGTCATGTGGCTTTTCTCAGAATACCTCATTAGCTTTGTGTCTTGAAAAGGCTAGGAGAAAAAAAAGCCCCAAATATATGGTTATATTATTGTCACCATCCATGAATACTGTTACAACTCATCCTAGCATCAAAACTATCACTTTCATTACCTTATTAAGAAAATACAGAAACATCTTTTTAAAAAAAAAGAAGAGAAAGAAGCATATGGTCATAACATTGTCACCACCAATGTCACGTTGCATCCATTCATAGCATCAAAACTATCACCGTCATTGCCTCATCAAAAACATGAATATAATTATTGTCACCATCGATACCATGTCACATCCGCCCATTGTGTCAAAATTTGCCAGTGCTCAGTGATCGGTCTTCTTTTCTCCCCAGTCTCCAACCAAGACAAGCAAGGCTCTCTATAACCAGTACACGCTTCCTTCATTGGACCAGCGGAGATTTTGATGTAGTGGCTATGGAATGCTGATGTGAATCTGACATTTATTGCAACTTTGAGAGATCAGTCTTATAATATTTCATTGGCATCTTTTTACTGGCTTATAGGAAATAGCAGATGGACGTTGTGACAGTAACTGGAATGAGAGATGACTGAAAAAAAAATCACCTGTTAAATGAAATCGGCAAAGGAAGAATCAGATCTTATGGCATTTCACTGGCATCTTCGCTATCTTGTGGGACAAAGCTAGTGCAGATGAGGGATCAGTCTTATGACATTTCATTGGCATCTTCGCTACCTTGTGGGACAAAGCTAGTGCAGATGAGGGATCACTTATGACATTTCATTGGCATCTTCGCTACCTTGTGGGACAAAGCTAGTGCAGATGAGGGATCAGTCTTATGACATTTCATTGGCATCTTCGCTACCTTGTTGGACAAAGCTAGTACAGATGAGGAATCAGTCTTATGACATTTCATTGGCATCTTCGCTACCTTGTGAGACCAAGCTAGTACAGATGAGGGATCAGTCTTATGACATTTCATTGGCATCCTTGCTATCTTGTGGGACCAATCTACTATAGCTATTATATATGGCCAGACCAATCTGTGCACAAATTGTCATTCAATCAGTGACATGGACAATAAATATGTCACATTGACAAGAATACCTCAGTTGGCTTTGATGTGGAATGTGATAAGTCAGCCCCATATTTTATACTAAATGCACTGTAGAGAATCATCGACAATGTCATCCAAATGTTGTTCTTTTGTGAAAACTTCAGCTGTGAAGGAATGACAGAAAATGAGTAAGAGTATATGTACAATCACTAATAGAATTGTATAGCAACTCATGATGTAGAATGAGCAAGTGAGAGACTAAAGGAAAAGTGACATGGCTTGGCTTGGAGTTTTGTTTGCTCCTTTACAAAACAATAAAGTAAATAAATGTTTGAAATATTGTTGAAAGAAATGATTGCCAGTCTGCACTAGGACTTTTCCAGCATTTTATGATGTCTGAGCTCTTCTTGTCTGGTAACGCATGGCAAACAGATTGTAGGGATGTGCCTGATTTCAATATCAACTGTATGTCATTGACAGGCCTATCCACTTATGTCAGACATACCCATATCATCTGAAAGTGATAGATTGAGGTACTTGTTTTATATGCTTGTAATTGGGTGACCTAGGTATATCATATCATATGGGTTGTGTAACATGGTGTCTTCATAAAGTGGATGGATAGAGTTGAATGGGAGTTGCCATTTCCAAACAAAACAACTGTATTTTTTCAGACAGTGACATGTGTCATTGATTACTTGAATGACAGCAGTTATTAGGTTTTGATGTCAGTGATTGACAATAGCCAAATATTAGTGATTGACAGATTAATTTGTGTGAGAATGACACAGATATTTGTCAGTGACTATAAATATTCACGTTTTATCAGGGACAATGACATATCACCAAGTGACATGAAATATTACAAGTATTATCAGTAAAAATGGGCAATTTTTTAAATTTTTTGTTTGTCCATTTTTTTTTGGGGGGGGGGGGTTCAATATTTTACTGTTATTGTCACTCTTCTGTCTGCCATGTGTTAGTGCACTGCTGTGGCATTGCTTACGTCAGGACTACTCTGTGAGTTTGGTCTGGTATGACATACTGCGTCAGCAGAGAACTGCATGCAAGAGAAAATTTGGAGTTTAAAGAGGACAGTTAAAACCATGATATAGGATACCAGAAGTGTGAATGAAGTGAAGAGGCAATGACAGTGTTGTTCTACATTGGTGTATGATAGCATAGACAATGAATGCGGAAAGATAATGTGAAAAGGCACTTGATTGAATGCTTCAAAATGAGACTTAAGTAACCTGTGAGGGTATTTATCTTTCTTATGACAGATCTACTTATTTTTTACTTTAAATGTGACAAAGATTGTGTCAGTTCCCGTTTATTTTGTATCAAGACTCGTGTGTTTGTGATGGAAATTTGTGTCTGTGAGTTGGGTTGGACAAGAGAATGAAATAAAATCCACAGTTTTAGAGACTGCCATAAGATTTTGTTAAATGCAGGAATGATACACTCCTGAGGTGTATACAGGATAAAAAAGATCATTGGTGATGTAATGGTTATCTAAAGTAAAGCAGCAGATGGACATGTATATGGCAATTTTCTTTCAGTGAGAGGAAAATGAAAAAAATGACCAGCTGCATGGAGCTGACCAGGAAAGTATTGTGACTCACTAAAGAGAGGAACACTAATACTCTAATACTGTTCTTATTAGATTTTGAAGCACTGTGCTTAACTCTAGAAGTGTCAAAGGGCCAGTTTGGTCTAGTATGATCAGTTCACCATACTTTCTATCAGAATACTTTTTCAAACAACACCCACTATAGTTACATATCACCTTAAGCCATGAATTGCCATTCCATTTAACATGACTATTATATGTTTCCACGTGAAATCTTGACATTCTGATACATTCTATAAACTGCTGAACAAAGACACATTATTGCCATGCTTCTTCTACTGCTCTGAGGGTTTCAGTGTTTCATATCTTCTCCAATTCAATGTATCTGTGAGTTGTTTCATTTTTGTGTCTGCCATTTTTTGTTTGTAGATTCTTTGATATATATTATATGTTACAAAAATACATACAGCATTTTTATTATTCATTTTATTTTATTTGTTTATTTATTTATTTTTTTTTTTTTTTTGAGCTGCACCTACATAACACTAAAACGTCTGACCTTTGTTGATAGAGTTTAATTTTTGTTATAAATAGCTGTAAATGTATACTCTAAGCATGCTTATTATAAGGCTTTTGAAAGGCTTTTGAAATCAATTGATGAGAGAAGATTGAATGTGGCAGATGGGAGCTAAATAAGATTCATACTACTCTGCACCGCAAGTGTAATTTCTCTTTCACACCTTGTCTTCATCCATCTCCTGTTCTATATACGTTATTTCTGACTTGCCTTTGATGTCATGGGGTCTTTTCTGCTCAGAGAAATTCAGTAAACAGCTCATTTCATTTGTGATGTTTTTAATCATGCAGATATAAAATTTAGCATGAAAACACCAGTGTATATAGTATACATTTGATAATCATTGTACATACAGTAAGCGATAAATTCCATGTGTTATGAGACCATTGCTTTGTTTTTCAGCTCACAACTTCTCTGTGAGATTAATGTGTCGTGGGTCATTAAATACCTGAGAACATATGACTTGCGATCAGGGCAAATGAGTCGGAAGTCGAGCCGGGCAACAAAGATAAACAGCTGTTTTTGGTCGTTTTTAACTACTTTCCGACTATGATACTAGATCTTTTTTTCGCAAAACGTCAATTTAACGTTTTTTTAATCTAAAAAAAAAAAAAAGAAATATTTTTGTATCATAGTCGGAAAATAGTGAAAAACGGTAAAAAACGGCTGTGACCTGGACTCACCCGGCGCAACTTATGACTCATTTGCCCTAGGCGCAAGACATATTCATGTTGATCTTTTAGTACCTCCCATCACTTTCCTTTGCTTTCTCTCTCTCACCTAAATTTATATGATTATCGTCTTCCTTGATTAACATTTATTCCATGTGATTGCTTTAGAATTCTATATCATCTGGAACTATTAGGAAAATGTCCAAATTTGAAAAATAATCTGATTTTGGACAGTTTGAAAGATAGATTAAAGCAAACAACAACAACAACAACAAAAAAAGAAAACATCATTATATAAATGTAACAGATGTATTGTCTTGTTCATCACATTTGCATTTGATCTTATTAAAATATGTTTTCACAAAATATATGTTGTGCCATCATTTATTTTTTTTTTTTAAATGTGCATATACATGTAGTAACAAAACTAACAAAAGAATTGCTGTTCTTCAGCAACTCCTCACGTGAACTGTCAGCATTAATATTTGGGAACATTTTCCTATTACATCTATATTTTAAGTGACTAATATCAAACTGAAGGCTATTAATTACTCTGCATTCTCGCTCAATAGAAGATTACCTCATTGATGAATAAATTATCAATTTATCCATATCAGTTTAGTTTGCAAAAAGGCAAAGAGGGTACTTTTTAATTTTTTTTGGCGCCGGCTATTTGGGCCTACTGGTACAGCTAGATCCTGGGGTCTATCTGGGCCTATTTTTGCGCCTCTTTCTCTCTGTCTGTGCATAAGAAAGTTATTTTATCCAGTTAGTTATGTAACGTGTCAGAAGGGGAGGCTACCCCAATCCCCCCCCCCCTCCCCCCCCCAACTGCCCGAACAGACGCTCCCATGTGCGAGCCAACACAACATTATTTCGCCTTTACTTTGTGGTGCAACTTTTTTACTTGCCTATGCATCCCCATTGCAATACTAGGCCCAGATAGACACTCCGATTTTTTTTTCCTTTAAATTTAAATATTAAAAAAAAAAAAAAATATGTTTTGTTGATTCACAGAACAAATTGTACTTAGAACAAAGTAGACATTGTAGGCTAGCTTAGCTGATAAAGTCAGTTCACCTTATTACAGATAAAGTTAAACAATTTAGTGTCTCATTGTTAGTAAGAAACTGAAAAATAATAATATTAATATAGATTTATATATGTTCAGAAGCAGTTAAAAGTCATAGTTTGGGTAGCTAAACATTAATTTGTGTTATATAGTGGAACAGATTGCACTGACAAATGTGTGGATGGTAGAAGGTGAGGTACTGAAATCATGTGCTGTGAAAACGAACACGAGCAAAGTTTATTGTTACAAGAGCAAAATTCTCAATTGTTCATATATTTAATTTTTACCAATATGTTTTCATTAATCTCTTTCATTAATTGCTTTCCATGCTGGTACAGTTTCATCAAGAAATTCATCTTATTAGAATACTTCAAATAAAATGTAAAAGCATAGATTCAGGTCCAGAGAATTAAGAAGTGACCCAAACAAACAGCAAATGGCTCAGGTTTTATACACTTGATACAAGATCTTTTATATGCTCAAACTAAACTATTTTTGCTGGTTCATTTGGCTTCAAATTTGGCAGAGGTGTGCATAGGTGCTTCATAAACTTTTTAACCTAAAAATGACATGTTTTATTAGTGGAAATGCGAGGTGAGATAAGGCCATTAAAATCAAACACCAGTGATTTTCGAGGAATGGTTTTGTATGATTACAAAAGGGTTGTAACTGTTGTGGAATATCTAGATATCAGCAACATTTGGAGAGTCTGTTCCTTTCAAATCAGCTCTAAGAAATGGTATCAGGAATTTTCATGTGGCAGGAATGAATAGCAAAGTAGAAGACCTTGAAAGACCTGTCCCTATAACTACAATTGAAAATATAGAATCTATACAAAAACTGGTGGATAGAGACAGGAGAATATCATATGAGGAAATGCAGGAATAACTTGGCTCTGCATCCATTTCTGTCACTAAAATATTATATGAACACTTAATGCCGGTAGGTACCAAATACGTTGACTGAGGATCAGGGAAACATGCTTAAAGAATATGATGAAGACCAGTCAGTCTGTGTATAAGTTGACTGGAGATAAGACATGAGGGCACAATTACAATCCTGAAAACAAACAGGAGAGCATGCTTTGGATGGGTGCTGGAGATGCTTGATCTGTGAAATTTAAGCGACCTCAGGGCATTGGAAAAATGATAGTGGCAGTTTTTCTTGGAACGTGCAGACCATATAACAATTCCATAAAAGAATAAAGGATTGTTACTGCCCTATGGTATATCAGTAACTGTTTACTAAAGGCCTTCCACAAAAGGACACAAAAGCATCCAAGGGTGAACACTTGAGGGCTTAAGCTGCATCACAATAATGCAACTGCTCACAACGCACATGTGACTTTGAAGTATTTGGAAAGAGAGAATGTAAAATCTCTCCACACCCGCTTTACTCATTGGACCCAACTTCTTTGTGACTCATTCCCGTCAGTCAAAGATCAAATGAGAAGGAAGTGATTCAATGACAACGATTGAGTGCATATTACATTCAACAAAATAATTGAGGGGATGCCTGCTGAGGAGCGGCGTCATTTCTTTGTCTCTTGGTATAGAAGCATGTGCATCAGTGCTAATGGAGAGTACAAGAACTTGTAAAAGTTTCAGCACTCTAGGACCAGTAGAACATGGTTAGTCTGAGCATACATCAAGTATACCTTGTAAGGTCTTCAAGAATATTGTATTGACTATCTGCACTCTTGAATCAGATTTAGTACATGGTGATGTGCAGATCTCAGACAGCAAAAAAATCTGTCTAAACTGCCCTATTATCTGTCAAACTTACATCTACAAATGAGTTGCACTCAACCAATCAGCTTTGACTGTCTCAGATTCTGATCTCAGGAGATTTATTTTGTTGAAACTTAGAATTTTATGTTATTGTTGTCACAAGTACCTCAGAGGGCCGTGAGTCAGCATTTCAATGGGTGTGACACTTTAAATAATCCTTGAACATTTAAATTTTTTGCATCTTTAACCTTAGGAACGTCAAAGGTTGTTTTGTTCAAAGTCTTGATCTTTATACTGTCCTCTGAATTGTTTTAAAAGAAAACTAAAATTCAGTTCAATCTCAAGATACTTACCTTACATTGCTATTTAGGCCTGAACTCCATTTCTTGAACATGATTAAATATCACAGGAGAGACAATGGTGGGCCAGTGCTTTCTTCTGACACTTTCATAGTTAAATATGATATTACTTTTAACAGAGAATGAACAAAATATGAGAAATTAGGCTTTAAGGCTATGCTGGAAAGATTTATAACCACTCTTAGGCTATGCTTTCAACTTGCTGTGTGGCATGGTACAAATACATAACAGATTTTCAAATACCATTTGGCTATTCATCATTTTCCTTCCACAGCTGAGGATTTTCACCCAACATTACTGACAAAATGCTGGAAATAAATTTAGGCATGAAGTTGTTTTACTTATGTTACTGAACCTAAATAATGTCCAATGATCATCTCTTATCTTATTGCATTGAATGAAACTTTATTTTGATACTTACTGATTTCTGGTAAAGTGTTTTGGTTAGAGTTTAGAGGCAATACAATGAAAATGTCTTCATAACAAATTTTTAGGATCATATTACTAGCTTCTATGATAAACTTGTAGGATCATCTTCCCAGCTTTCATAACAAATTTTTAGATTATTACCCCTAGCTTTCATGATGAATCTTTAGAGTCTTGTTGTTGTTTTTTTTCAGTTTTTGTAATAAAATTTTAAGATCATATTTCCAGTTTCTAATGAACTTGGATGATCACATCCTTAACTTTCATGATAAATTTTAGCATTCTTTCCTAGCTTTCTTAGTAAATTTTAAAGATTTATTTCCACTTTCCTGTAAAACTTTAAGATGTTATACCCAGCACCCACAGTAAAATTTCAGGACATTTAAATGTTTATTTCAAGCCTTCAAGACAGACACTTAGAGTCTCGTTATCAATTTTCATGACAAACTTTTAAGATGAGGTTCACATTTTCATGATGAGTATTTAAGATTTTCCTCCCAGCTTTTATGATGAACTTCTAACGTCTATCTAATTTATGATGTTTCTGTAAATAGTTCACAAATAAGGTACACAATTTTGAATTTCTCAGAGGATCTCAGAAATGTCAGTGCAAAGCAATATAAGCTTCTTAAATGATGTGGCAAATACCATTACACATATACTAATGTTTGCTGTAATAAAATGCTGTACAGGAGTTTGGCTGAATCTCATTAATTGACTTACAGTTTTTTGACATTATGGTGTCACTGAAAACTAAAACACTTTTGAAATGAGTAAGACTGAGATGGTCATTATCTTCTAGTGAAATTTAATTATGGAATAAATATTTCATGCCTTAACTGATTCCCACTGCTTCGTGTTTATACAGATCCTGACATAGTACTTAAGGGGTAGTTACAATACTATAACAAGACTCCGCTAGATCACAATGCCATGTCATTTTTCTTTCAAAGGGATTTTTCTTGTCATTATTTTGTATATCCCTGTATTTATGATTATCTCACTCCACTGTCTAATAAACTATAAACATATTTGCAAAGCATGATAGCATAGCTATTAGTAATAAGCTTATTGAAGCTAAATAAAAGGTTTGAATATGAATTTGATATTTGTGAACAATCAGATGACAGAGTTTAATACTATAGTGGCTGTGACTGTCACAGAGATATGCCAATCTTAAAAGTTGGGTCAAGAGGCAGCCTAGGATATATCACCCAAAAATGCCAGGAGATTCTTTAGGATGAGCGACAGTAATTAATTTTTGACTTTCCAGGACACAGTTGTTTCAGATTTGTTTGCTTTTTACCTGCCATTTCATACCGATTTCAAAATCCACATTTTTCTTTCTGTCTTGAGAATATTGGGTCACATAACTGGTGGTAAAGAATGCCTGCAAAGTGAAAATCACATTCTTTGCCTCTTCATGGCAAGATATTTTTGTTTTGCTTGTTTACTAATGTCTCTTTTCTTAAAAGTGAGATTTTTTTTTTTAAATGTCTCTTTTTGAATGTAAATACAACACATTAAAATATGTTCAGATGTTTTGTTTTAAGAAATTGATTTTGCATTTTTTGCATGTGTTATGATTTTAACCATTTTACACATGCATTATAAATAAAACATTAATTTTATGTTCTTAGTTTCACAGTTTTTGTTTGTTTTTGATAAATTGGATATCTTCAAAGAAATAACATTTCAAACAAAAAGCTCAGAAAATCTGAGATAGCGTGGAATTTATATTTGGCATTATAGATGAACTCGTGAAAGCCATGGATCAAATGTCAGCTAACTGGGTGAAATGTCCAAGTTTTCAAAAAAGAGTTACTGGTCTTAATAAAAAGAGAGGCAATTGTGCTTCTAACTTTGGGGAAAAAACAAAAACAAAACAAAAACAAACAAATAAAGTGATTCAGCTATGGACTCCTCGATGCAGAGATATTCAAATTCATATTGTCTCCTGTAACTCTAAGGTCAGTAAAATTCTATTTTTTTCTCAGAGCAACCCCCTTTCATGTATGACTCATTTCACCTGTAGAATGAAAAATTGATAGTCTTGTAGTAAATACATGTATACTGAAAAATGTTATCACTGGTGGAAGTAGCTCCACAAAATGTTTCCCACATAACAATGACTCTGAAATCAAGTGAATGAAATCAGTGTGGCAAATTATATGTCTCTTGGTGGGCAACCAATGCACACAATGCTGCAAATCAAATACACCAACATATATAGAATAGAGATGGTGTCTAAATTTTTGTTAATTGCTTTGAAATTGGATGCTTTTTCTGCTGCACTATGAGGAGATCTGTTCTGTCTCACACAAATTCTCTTCTCACTGAAACTTAGCCATAGAACTTAATTGAATTGATAAAAACAGAAGTTTGCTATCAGTTTAGGAATACAATGTCAAGAAATGTTTCTGTCATTGGACAAGAAGAAAATCTACAAATCCAAGAAAAAATAAAGGTAATCACCTTAGTGAGCTAAATTTGAGGAAGAAATCCTGTTGCTGGTTTTGATTTCACACTGTACTGCTTTGAAATCTTTAAAAATAACTATCAACCCACATCAGTGTTGTAAGCTTATCTCATATTTAGAGACAGAAATGATGACCATTGTTTCCCAATCCCTTCTACCAAGGGATACATAATGCTAGCAAAGATTAGAACAAATGGAGAAGAATAACCCTGTCAGCATCATTATTTATGCAGTGGCTAACTTTGCCTCCAGTGACGCTGACTATCAACAGATGACTTATATCCAATGTCAAACCAGTTCATTATTAATTTACAAGTCCATAAAAAAAACCATTAGAAGATGTGTTTGAAATTTTCAGCTTTCTCCTTTTTCAACAGTTCAGTAATGTATATTATGATGGACTCTTTCTGAACATGGTAGTTGAATTTGGAACATAAATAACAGTCACAACATACTGGATCTTTTCAATTTAAATGCATGGATTTTTGCTCTGTCTCTGTTCTTGTCTTCTTAATTATTACTGTTATTATAATGAGAGATCATTTTGTCCAATGCTATTACTTCCCTTTGACAGATACAAAAGAGCTCTTCAACAAGCAATGTAAAGGAGGAAAAAAAAAAATCACTTATACTTTTTGTCAATTGACAAATTAATCTCAAACATTTTTTTTATAAATTCACTACAGTGAGTGGAAAACATATTCATTATCCAATGAACTTTTCAGAGTTTCAGATATGTCTAAAGCAAAAAGGCCAAGTGATTCTATTTTTCTTCACTCTTGATAGTTCACTATCCTTTGTATGTGGCAAAGGGAAGTAACAGGGCTGATAAATACGATCTCTCAAGAGTTGTAAGTGCAAAGTATTAATTGTTTGAAATGCAATGTATTCCATAATGTGAACAGAAAACTCTAGTACCTTCAATGGCGTGACAACATGCAAATGTTGAATTAGGGAAACGAAGAGTTCACTTTCACAGATTCAAAACCACGTCCATTATGTATATGGTACTCTCAGACTTGGATGAAAACATGTATATGTGGGGTACAGTGGAAACTCTTTGCCTGGCGGGGTTGTGTACATTTAGGACATTTCATCAGTATTTCGATCAGTATATTGAGCCTAGCTTTGTGATCTATGGGATAAGAATAAAACAAAATAAAGGACCTGAACATGGGCCAAAAATAAGAAAAATAAATAATTGTGAGCACAAATCACAGCATTGAGAAAAATCTTTATTTTTTGACATTGAGAATGGAGGACATTTCTGATTCAACATTAGTAAGCGTAATGCTGGGACATGTTTACAGGTGTGAAAATCATTTCGAAACATAGGCAGATGATTGTGTTGAAATGTAATCAGAAAAAAAAGAGAGTAAAGAAGAAATTTAAACAAAAAAAGAAAAAAATTATGAATAAATAATTTTTTATAAATAAGAATAAGAAAATAAAAATAAAAACAAAATGTAGGAAGCAACATTTAAAAACGAAAAAAAAAAAAAAAAGAAACAAACAAACAAACAGTAAAAAAAAAACAAAAACAAAAAACATTTATTTCTCTATGGTTCTGAATCAAAATGAAATTATCAGCACATTTTTCCAAGCCAAAGACAAGTTCCTATTACACTGCATTTTTTTCAAATTCTAAATGAAAATCTTGGTCTGGCTAGTGTTAATCACTGAGTGATCACACTGTAGGGTGAGACAGTGAGAGAATCAATGAAATTGGTCTGATTTTAGTCTTTGTAATCAATAAAACAATCAAAATGTATGATCAAAGCAGGATTTGAACTATTTCATTATCATATCTCTGAGCGGAAGAAGGTTAAAAAAAAAACAAAGAAAAGAAACAAAGAAAAAAAAAACACAACAGAATTAATCAAGATCATATTGTTGTGCCACAGAGCATGCAGAATAATACACAGGCAAATGAAATATAAACAGATCTGGTGGAAATGTAGCAGTTGTTCGCAAACTAAGCCCATTGTGTCACGCCTCTGCATTCCTCTTCTCATTGTATGTACTGCCAGGATTTTTTCACCATGAAGCTGGGTAAATGTAATTTTTAATGCTTTCTACCAATCCCAGTTTCTTATCGTGCTTTTCTTGTCAAGAAGTCAATGAAAAGTGTAAAAACAAGCTGATTTGTTTACAGTGGTCTCCGAGGGCGACTGAATATAATTTCACTGGGTTGGATTTATACAGATATGTAAACAGATTCTTTACTCCAAAGAGATGTTAGTTTACCGCATACTGTAGAATATAATGATATTTCCAAAATATTGGTTACAAGGTTCCTCTTTCATACTGCTGGCTGGATTACCATGCACTGCATGATATTTTCTATTTCCTCACTCCAAAACATCAGCCCCTGATGATAAACTTAAACGTGCAAGTAAATGAAAGCATGTATTTATATAGAGTTTGAATAAATTATTTTGAATGACCATGATCATCAGAGGGTTCCATTGCAATACTGAACCAATTTTACTTTTGATCATTGTATGAATGTTGGATACAGTAATAAATTTTATGTTTCCAAGTATTTTTTTTAGATTAAGCTGATCTCACACAACTCTCTGATGACCTGGAAACTTGTACTTTGGACTTCAAAGGTACACCCTGATCATTATTTTTTCAAGTGTTGCAGTACTACAATATTATGATGGAGCCTATCTCAGAAATATTATGTCCCTCTTTGGTTTCACCAATAAATTTCTGTTGGTTACCTTTCCCTTTACATCACTAGCACTAATGAAGTGAAACTCTTCTGAAGATTGGATGAGTCCTCTATGGTAATATCTGTTGACAAAACACTGCAAACCCTGATAGGTGTAATTTAACCCTTTGAACCCATATGCCCGGTAAACCGGGCATGCGCTAATTTGCCTACACACCGTATGCCCGGTATACCGTAAATCTAAGGTTAAGTGTCCAGGAGATCAGGTGGTGGGTCAAGATAGGATCAGGGGTTCAGGGTTCAAAGGGTTAAGGGGAGCGGCAACACTTGAAAAGTCGGAGAATCAATAAAACAAATATCACATCCGGGTTTTTCTGTAATTCAAACATTTTGTCCATTTTTCTTCACAAATTTAGCTGTTGTTACAACTGAAAACAATATCTATGGTCAAAACTGATCATCAGAAGACAGCAGAGGCTAAAAAAACAAACGAATTTTGCAAAAATACATTACAAAAGTCAAGCTACAGCGCCAATCCCAAACATCTCACGTGGGTTAATTTAGCACTGTGACCTTTCTTCCAATTTTTTTCTTCTAATTTGACCGTGTTTGACATAGGCAGTATACTCAAAATTTCCCAAGCACTTTGAAAATGACCTTCAGGTGCCACCCCTCCCCTGGACTTAATCCCTACTGGGCCCTTTTCCATGGTTAGATCATGCCATTTTGGGAGTCCATTTTTTCCCTTTTACCTCACCTGCAAAAATATTTATTTCCCCTAGTATGTTTCAATAAGATACACATGTTGCACATCAAAATGCACATATTTGAAAGGGGATTCCATTTATGTAAATATATATCTGGTGGAAAGAAAGAAAAATACTCCAAACTAGCATAGAAGATAACATCGACAGCCAAGAAACAAAAATAAATGTGAAAATTCCAACTTACCATCTAAATATTTCACCAACAAGTAATCCACTAAAATTAGAACTAAACAAGTGACATGTACACTCATCTAGCAATATGTAACCCAAATTTTATTTATAAATTTGAAAGAATAAGAAAGTTATGAGGAAAAAACTATTAAGATCTAGGCCTGAATCTGGGCTATGTCCCCTTCACCACATTCCAACTAGATCTATATCTAGAATTTGGAAAGCACAGTTCCGATTCACACTCATTTTCATTAGCCACAGCTAGATCTCTAGTTCTGACACCATTTCCACTGAATACTATAGATCTAGATCTACAGAATCACAATCTAAACACTAATCAGCCAGATTTAGGTTTATTGTTGTGAAAAACAATTGTGTAGTATCTTTCAAATTTCGTGCTAAAACCATGCCACACCGATGTAAAAGGGCAAGAAAATAGATTGGCGGCAGTTTGTTTTGTTCAAGGAAAACTTGGACTGGATTCTAATACGGGGTCTCTTGAGATAGAGGCTTAGAAGCAAAATCATAAATGAGAGCTGCAAAATGCACTTCATGGTAGGATTTGGATGGACGCCCAAGCAATAAAATGCTGCTCACAGTAGGGAATGTGTTAGTCATTTATTCTTGGACAACTCCTCAAAAAAACTTAAAACTTACACTCAGTATAAATATGTAATGAATTGAAAATGCAACTGAAAATGCAACATTCCATTTATACGCATCTAACTAACCAAATTTGTCGAACTATATGCAATAGAATAAAAATATTGCTACGCCAATTCCCCTGTCCCCTACTACTCTCCGTTTTCCACACCTGCTGGTGGCCTCAGCCATGACAATGAGAGAACAGTGTGTTGATAGTAAGCGTGCTTGATTAAGAATAGGTCACTAGCTTCCACTAAAATCATGGTCATTGTTTTCGGTTCAGCTGTGTTCCCATAAATGTTGACTTTGGTGTATCCCTAGTCCATCAAGAAAGAGTAAAAGTGAAAAAAAAAAAAAAAAGCAAGAATTAGTGTTCAGCCATGTTTTCGGTTTAGTTGTTTTTGGTTTAAGCGTGTTCCAATGTATCTCTGCGGCATAATGGAAAAACATTGCAGACATAAAAGAGTAAAACTGATTTATCCTGAGAATATCCATTTAATCTCTCAGACACTCACATTTTTCTCTTTGTTGAAGACTGTGACACCATCCCTGTTGATGCAAACAGCAACTCGCATGTCTGGATTTGGAAGGATGAATCTGCGTAATCTGCTCATCTTGGCCTCTGCGACACCAGTGAAAAATGCTCCCCTAGTGGTCAAGAATTTTAGGTTGAATGTTAATGCACACAAAAATAAATCCACAAACCTCTTTAAAAAAAAAAAAGTAATAAAATAATTCCACTGAACACTCAGAATCTTTAGCATTTTACTTGACACACCAGTCAGTAAAGGCTTTCTGAATTAAATGTTAGTCAATGGTAGATCGTTTGACCAGCTCTAGCACTTCCCTTTGCCAGACACAAGGAGTGTTGAACAAGCATAATACAGAAGAATAACATAGCCTCTGCACCCTTTACTTCAAACAGAAGTCAAGAAAAAAGTTTTTAACAAACAGAAAATGACGTGAAGAAAATGCTCTCTTTCTTATTGTTATACAAAATTTTGGGAATCAGCCTTTTGAATGACAAGAAGTAAAGTGATTTTCTTTCCCTCTTAACACTGCTTGTTCAACACTTCTAGCATCTGGCAAGGCAAGAAACTTGGCTTGTAGAGAAAGATACACCAACTGAGTCAGAAATATCCTCTATGCTGTATAACAATGACAGAATCCAAAGAGTACATATAAGTGTTTTTCCCAATGAAAGGCAATCACAGTGATCTCTTCCGCCTAAATAGCATCTAGGCAGTCATCCTGGCCATTGTGAAATTTGCACCAATGAGTAAGCCATGCCCACTTCATCAAATTTTGTGATCTTTTTCTTAACATTCTGTTAATGTAACTTCAGGAAAGCTGGCTTTTATGTAGAGGCATTCATTGAACAAAAATCTAGGGTTTGTTATTGTAGTGAGCAAACAACGACCCACAACAACGTTTGGGAAAAAAGTTTCATTTTGTTTATGAAAAGCTCTACAGAGCAAAAGTTCATGGATGGTAGGTCTGGTCTGATGCAGATCTACATAATTGTCTTGTTCTATGACATCATGAAAACTAAAGGTAATATCAGGAAAAAGCGTTTCCTACTGAAACATACCCATAGAAAGGATATGACCACAATAATTGCAGGTATTTCCTGTAAAGCTGAGCAATATTGTCTTTGGTTGCTACGTGTTGGAGTTCCTCACTGGCTCGCTTGTGTGCCTCCATAAAGTAAACTTCACAAGGGCTGGTGTTGGAACTACTGCGGTTGAAGAAACTGAAGCGACTCTGGGCAAACATATGGTCTGGGTAGAACTTGACCAAATTTGCCCTGAAAAAAAAAAAGATTTACATTGTAAAAATTTACATTCTCTTATCTTCTTAAGCATCTGCTGATCCTTTATTTGTCAGATTAAGATATTAATGGTTTTAATATAGTATCAGGGACCTAGTGGTTGAGTCACCAGACTCACAATTAGAAGTTCCTTGATTCAAATCTTAGGGAGACGGACATTTTGTCCATGAGAAAGACAATTTCCTGATCTGTGGCAAAGATTATGATTTTACACTCTTTACCAGCCAAATGCTCAGTATTGCATCTGGTATAAAGCTAAGAATAGAAAGGCACTCCAATGATGAATCTGACAAGTATTTTATGTAATCCAGTTAAAAAATCAGTATCGGTCAACACGCACTAACTAACCTTTTAATAAGGGTCTCTTGTCACACATTGTGAAACAGATGATGAAGAAAAAGAAATCTATAAAATTTTTTTCTGAGAATGCTTTTTTCAAATACCATTGTATTATAAAATTCAAAAAAAAAGAAGAGAAAAAACAAACAAACAAACAAATAAAATAAATAAATGTATATATAAATACATACAATCTAATAACTCAACAACGTAACTCTTTCCATTCTACTTTCGATGGTTTCAAAGAGATAAAACACAGGGAGTCAAGTAAGGAGCACAAAACCAGATATTCTTCATGACAGTGTAGTTAATTAAACAATAATAATATTGAGCATTTATATAGCTTCTATCCCCGTAAGAACAAGCTCTTTACAGTCAACTATTACCCCGACAGACCCAAAGAAAACACTCATGCACGTTCTCAGCTTCCTAGGAAGCATACAAAGTGGCTGCCTGTTAGGAACTCAAGTCCTTATCAGTTTCACAATATCAATCACTGTCTATAGTCGAGTACCTGTTTAAACCTAGGTCGAGTCAGTAAATTTGTGTAAATTGTCTTTCTTGAGGACAAAATGTTGGGACCAATCAGGATTCGAACCCGAGACTTTAGATCCTGAGTCTGATGGCCCAACTGCTAGGCCACCAACACCACCAAGATCTCTCAAATGGACACTGTATACTGTGTAAAATTTCATCGACCTAAGACCATTCTCTGTATGCACAAAGCAAGAATTATAGCAGCATATTGAAAGCTCTGAGTCCTTCTCATGAACCCATTTGTAGTCATATGAGCCAGGGATGTCAATCTATCTGAACTGTTTAAAAAAAAAAAAAAAGGAGGAGGAAAAGTTCCAGGTATGCTCTTTACCAACACATAAAACTGAAGTATGTTAATGATAAATAATACCGGATTTGGGGCCAACAAATAAATTACTGACAGCCAAAAAGTAGGAAATGCTACAAAAGTAGGAAAATTGACATCCCTGATGAGCCCTTTCGTGTGAATGTATTTGACTACTGGCCTGATCAGTACCTGTAATCGGCTAATACATGCTGGCTTGGATCATAGGAACCAAGGTGAATGAGTGCTTGAATCCCTGCTAAATAGTGATAGTCTTCTTCATAAAGAATGTAGCGTCCCTCAATCACATTGTACTTTGCTTCATGATAGAGCAAGCACAGGATCTGCTCATTCTGGATCTGGTAAAAAAAAACAACAACAACATGCATTCTAAATTCTATTCTCATTTTCATATCCCAACAGAAAACCACAGTGAAAATGAAACATTCAACACACTTAAGAAACAGTTCACATTAACATAGGAGACTGAAGAAAACCAAGATGTTGTTCTTTCATTTACTACATTATTTTCCTTACCTGTGAATAAACCATTTCATTTCGTTTTCTAAAAATTGCATATCTACCTACTTATCCAATAAACCTTCCTGCCTGCTGGTTCACTATCACCTTACATCCCTGTTTATTAACCAACCTACCTACATACCCACCGATCTACCTGAGCCTTATTTCCATTATTGTGCATCCACCCACATACCCACTAACCTATTTAACTATATTTTTTCATATTTTACAAAAATGAAAGGATGTATGTCTCTATGCCGTACATATTGCTCTTGTTCTTTTCTGTAGAAGACATCTCTCTGCATCATCAAAACAGGTTCACCTGCAAATACCATAAAAATAAAAAACTGATACATCTTCAGATAGACATTTACTAGTATTTATGTTCTAAACTATACTTAAATGTTGATCAAATGTATTATGTCCAAAGGACAAAGGCAATTATTCATACCCCAAACTCCACAAACTGCAAAGGTTTAAGTCTCACAAAATCCTAAAATGAAAAATTCAGGCATCACATCTCGCTTTTCATGCTATGCAAAGCTGGTCACTCATTATATAAAAAAAGAAAAAAAAAATGACTGAGACCCTATATCTTGTCTAACTCAATAAAATGAGCCTGACATCAACTTTTTCATAGGCTGAGTTATATGGTGTCATTATAAAGGAAATGGGAATACTGTATTATGGTGAAAAAATTATTCAGCTGCAATTCTTCTGTATTCAAAATCCATATTCAACTCCCGGGACCTCATGGTCAGTAAAATCTAATTTTCTAGATCAAGGCCCCTTTGACACTAGATACTTTTCACTTTGCATGACAAATGTCTGTCTTGTGAACAAATGGTCTTAATAAGAATGAACAAAATAAACTTTATATTCAAGATTGTCCCCAAGTGGTCGAAGTATTCTAAAACTAGTAAATGTATGATAAAAGTATTGAGAGACACTTAAATGTAACAAATAAACCAGAAACAGGCAGTTTGATTTCATGGTAAAAAATGTCCATGACCAACAAACAACAAAAATTCAGCAAATATATCAGCATGCCATTTAGGTGAAGTGAAAGTATGAAATTCTCTTCACTTCCTTTAGTTTTCTTCTACAGTCATGAATATGCGAAGTTTGTGCAATTCCTATCTCCTTGTTTGCCTTTTCTTGTCTCTTCACAACAACTTTACACTAGGTCATTTATGTGTGAAAGACTATTAGCAAATTTCCATCAAATTCTCAGCCATTCAGTCCAGAGAAAAATCACTTACTTTCGTGAATTTCCTCATTTGTGGCATCGGTATATCGAGCACACAGCTCATCCCACTTCTGTACCACCTCAAATGGATTGTGATGTTTCTTGAGACGGAGTTCTGTTAAATGGGATAAGAAGAATAGGTAAGACAATATTTATCAATCCATAACACAGAAAATCTTTTCAGCGACAGTAATCATCATCAAAATTGTTTTCACTCCTCAATGTCTACAAATGGAGAAAACACTTCCTCTTAACCCCAATTCTTAGACAATTTTACATTTTATTCCATAAATAGTTTCTCCACGTCATTTCAGTCTTAGCACGTATCTTTCTTTCTAAAAAAAAATCTGATACTGCATAAATAAATCTAAAGGAAACCATATACAATGGGATTACAGATAATCTCATCACTGATGGAAAAGAAAAAAAAACATCAATCATACTCTACTTATATTAATAACTAGTTTAAGTTGCTTTAAAAAAATAGCCAATTCTTGTTGTTCAACAGTCTGTTTGTTATACATCTATGTCCAAGACTCACAGGAAAATTAAAAAGCCCTGAGAAATTATATAAGACAACCTTGATTTACTAAGTGAAAGCAACAAATGAGAAAATATAACAATGATTATCTGATAAGTCTAGATGTGCTAATGTGGGTAATAACAATAAATAAAGAAAATCATTTTCTTCAAATGATGACACACAGTAATAATCGTAGCAAAAAAACAAAAAGGGTTTTCCCATATTCTCCCCATCATTTTAAACAAGATATCTATGAATAATCTTTTTCACAAATAGAATAAAACAGAGAGAAAAACGAATAGAAAAATACAAAGCTTACCAATGATTGGAGACACAAGCCATAATGAGAATACATCTGCAGCTTCTGGGGGAAGTCCTTGCTCATGAATGACTAAATGTAGCAGGGACGAAGCCTGAGTGAGTGGGGCATCCTCTAACGTGAAGTGAACTCCTGTTCGATCTCGCAGGAATACTACGAGATTCATCACTGATGATAGAAATTAGTTTAAACTTCAGGAGGAATCTCCAAGAAGATGAAACTTACTAAGGCCTTGAGTCAAGATTTACATGATAAGCTAGTTCCAGAAGCTAGATCTAGATGTACATAAAATGGGTTCTTGCAAGACAATAGACTACTTGACTTGGATGTTACATAACTGATGGTCAGGTCTACGCTTTCTTTACATCTAAACCACTCTGACATCATCCTCTTTTTACGAAATCCATCAGACTGTGAGACATAATTGTCTTTCATCTCTTAGTTCTACTCAATTTTGTGACTGCAAAGAAATGCACAAATTCTGAAGGTAAAACCTCTAACATACACTATCAACAAAACATTACATTCCAAAGTGTAATTTTGATTATAATACATATAGTATATTGGGATCCTATTCTGAAACTGTTTAAAAATTAGAGCTAGCATTCTCACTCAATCCAAGCCATTTTTCTCAGCTGCACACCCCCAAAACAGCCCTCTTTACCATAATTATTAGAAGACATACATCATAATCACTAAATTATTGCAAAAATACCACGAAAGTAACAATCAAATATAGGGTATTTCATACGTCTTCAGCATGATGTAGCTGTAGTTTTGTCACTGTAGTTTTGTCACAGGAGCACTGTTTTCATTAAAAAAATTTGTAATTGTGCTAATCTCTGAGATTGGTAAAATTCACCCAATCCTATGACCAAGATATATATCTTGATCAGATGAGGAGCGCATTGTACCTCATGACTGACACACCTCGGCTCCCAAGGTGGTTTCATTTTTCCCGGTTATTATTCCCAGCCAATTTCCAGTAAAGGAGAAAGACAGAGGTATTTACTGCCTAGCTTCATATCATCAAGAGCAAACACACTTCCTGTGAAGTGGGTGAAGCTGATCATTACATTGACACAAGGCTTTGCATCTAGCGTGATCAACTGATAAGCACAACGGAAATGTCTCATCACGACAAACTTGGCAAACAGAGTCACAAGAAACTATGTGTTTCCCAATCAAAATATCTTCCACACTGGATGATTTAACCCTTTCAACCCCAATATGATGTACCACATATGGCATACTTTGCCGCAAAATGTAGTGTACTGACGTAATTCATGTATGGAATCATGTATGTATCACTTCTTAGTGTGATAAGAATCATCAATGATCTATCTATGCCATACACCATAATATACTAGGCTTTTTTGGGTCTTTGAATGCTACTGTACTTGCTTGAGTCTGCCTTTTTTTGGTCTAAACCACAATAAAAAAAAACTTGCAGACTGAGCAAACACTGACTATATTTTTGACTGCTGAAGGAGACATTTTTATGCCTTATCTTTCCCAAACACAGAGAAAAAATTCCACTCTGTCGACAACAAAATTTAACCACATGACAAAGACATCAGAAATCAACTACTTCATGCTACAATGTTGAATCAGTTAAGATGACAAATACTGCTAAATGATAATACTTACCATCTTCTAGTGGTGGAGGCGACCTGATAAGCAATTCATTACTCTCTCCATGTTCCTCCTCACCATTTTCATCAGGCATTTCTTTCTATAATAAAAAAAATTTTAAAGAATACAAATTATAAATTATTGTTTTACAAGGCGTAGAATGAACAACAATGAGCCTAACATTGTAACAATTTGGTGTAATAATGTTAGATACTTGTGTTTATGTGGTTTCATATTATTCTCTTTCAGAAGTCACAGTCTACAGGCCTACATATTTTGATGAAACCATTGCCAATGTTCAGCATAATCAAGATCACTATTTTAGTAAATCTTAACAGGACAAAAAGTTGATCCCAAATGTACAGCTAGCGATCTCCAAGAGCCCTGTCAACAGGAGACAACAAAAGTGGCTATGGAGCCAACAGGCTCTTGGGCGGATTGAAAGATTACCCAATCCATCTGACCACGGTCTTGCCTCTATTACAATTATTTGATCAGTATTGTATTGTTAGTTTGAGACTTACTTAAAAGAGAACAGCTTAACTTACTGTGTGTGTATCTAAATCTTGACTTTACATCTTTTACAGTTTCGTCACTATTGCCCGACTTCTTTCATTCAAACATCGATACACTTCTAACCTGAACAGTGTCACTGTTGAAAGCATGACATGTTATGTTTCCCTACGGATAATTGGACTAATGACTCCAAGTTTCTTTTAAGTGTTTGAAATAAGCCACAACAACTGAAATAGCAAAACAACTGACTAGTCAGGAGGTATAACACAGATACCCAATCATGGGCTCTGCTCCATGTGTTGTCAAACAAAGAAAAAACATGGTTACAGGCTAGTTTATGCGTAAAGGTGACTATGTAGTCATCCTTCCCTCATCACTCCACCTCCTCATCAGTTCTTTCCACTCTTTGCCCATTGTATTGCATACCTAGCATTGTGTATTTCTCCAAGTACACAATCTCATGACAAATTACGCCATAAGTAGGCCTACTGGAAATTAGGCCATGAGTACTCTTGATTCAACACAGGGCTCATGTGGATTTTAATTTGGAAGAAGGTTCTTAGGGTGGTAAATTAGATTTCATTTCACAGCACGGATGGGCTCTTGGGTGGATCAGGCTTTTACTACTTTTAGGCGTAGACCACTGTACCAGGACAGGTCATCTCCACATGAAATTCGTAATACATAATTTACTCTACTCAGAATGAGTACATCCATTACTTCTACCACAGCCTGCATTTTAAAATTCATTCACACCTTTTTAAAAAGTAAAACTGTTACTCTTCAGAGTCAAATAAATAATTACATGTCCACCATACTGATATAACACTCTTTGAAGGTTCAACTATCCATTTTCTGAAAAAGTTGTTGACTAATTCCGATCACAAATCTTAAGTCCAGAGATTCATGTATGAATTTGTGTGATTTATTCAAATAATTTTTCTCAAGACAACAAGTTTGCACCTGACAACGTAGACAAACAGACATTGTTCTGTATCAAACAAGAGTCAGATGAAAACTACAGGCCTTTCAGAACCAAGTCACTATACACTGCTTGTGAAAGCACTCTTTATCAGTTCCTATAGTATAGTATAGAGAGCTTTGAATCTAGGCCAAGTTCCCATTTCAACCCATTTCCTTCTCTGAGTGCTGGGAAAATGCGACCTCATCCGTTCTAGTTTCAAGCGGTCTTATCCATCTGTATGCAGACACAGCAATGAATGTGTCGTAACCCCGACTGCTATTGACTCTGAAGAACTGAGTCATATCGGACTCTGAAAAGGTTCTCTCTCGCAAGACGAATGCCAACTTAACAATGGCGCTGAACACATTAATCAACACGGTCATTTAACACCTGTGACAATTTGATGATAGGCCTACTGCCGATTTTATTTACCTGATTGCGTTCTATCTTCGCCATGTCTACGTCTCCCAAAGCACTACTGCATTATTTGAGGGGGAAAAATATCCAGGCTGTACACGAGAGGGTCCTAAAGCTTTATATCGCTGCAGTCACTTCGAGTAAACAGTGGGTGGGTGTTTTCGTGACAACAGGGAAATGGACGGTGCTCAGATGTTTTGGGTTCCAATACGGAAATAGCCTCTTCAGTCATGCTCGGAAGTTCTAGCCAAACGGCAGGCATTTATAGGCCTATAACACACAGTCATGTATCATGAACTGACATCATGTTGATTCTCAGTTGTATAGAATTCTTGATGTCACTCATCCTTACCTATCCCTGGGACCTACCTAAGGTCTACAATAAAAGTAATGCGTCTTGTAGATCTATAATACAGCCTAGAGTCTACCAAAAACCATTTATTTCACCATTTTTCTGTCGATCCTTCACCACCCCTTCCTCTATCTCTTTGTCTCTCTTTCATTCAAAAGGATCTAAACGCACAGGCTTATTTTCACGATGAAATATCACCAGCGAAACAACAGCAACATAATTATGATGTCATGAAGGATGTCATAATTTGTATACGGAGGGCTCAAGTAGAAGAAGGTTGGGGGGGGGGGGGTAGAAACTTGCCTGAATCTCGCCCACGATTTCTCTTAACTATGGCAGGTATGTCCCAGCATTTGAAACGTCCCTAAACTTAGATAATAAATGTGACAGGACATTCCGGGAATTTTATCTCAGGTAAATAAGTGGCACGAATCGCCTTCCAAGAATATTTTGATAGAAAGTCAGCCGTACTTTGGTAGAGCGTTTTTCCCTAAGAATAAACACTTTGGGGAAAATGGTGATTAAACAAATGTTTACGCGATTGTGGTGTCTGATTTTTTTTTTTTTTATCACATTTCTTGAGCATGCAGTGGTGCAGGAGCTGATCTTTTCATATGATGGAAAGTCTATTTGAACAGTGTGGGAAAGGGTGAATTGTAACCAAAAAAATCAGAAAAGGGGGGGGGGGGAGGAGGAGAGGAAGGCATTAATTTATGAACGTTAGAAGTGTGAAGATGAGAAAGATACGAGATAGCGTTGAGCCATAGAATTCATTTTATTAATCGGTCGATTATAGATTATTTTTCATTAAGTCGTTGACGGATCAACACTATTTCAACCGATAAAATATATACATCTATCTATATTATAAAATTGCAAGAAAACGCACAACAGACTTATGGACTCGAAAACTGCTGAATAGATAGGCCTACATCTGAAATTTGGCACACAACACTGTTGCATCTGGATCTGTGTTTGTATATGTACGTATATCCGATAAAAGCTTATTATCTTTGACGTTGTTCTACAATTCGGTAATAATTGAATAGTGTAATAAACTGGCGAGGTGCTTGATCCGAATTGTACGATCGATGGTATGAGGCGTTCAATATACGTTTTCTTTGAGTAACATTTCTAGTCTATCTATACCGGTATTATAAAATTGAAAGAAAATCTACAACAGGCTTATGGACTCGAAAACTGCTGAATAGATCGATCTGAAATCTGGCACACAACATTGATGCATATGGATCTGTGTTTCTACTACATAAACCAAAAAGCGTATTAGGCCTACCTTTGAAGTTATTCTATAAATGCAGTATCAATTGAAAATAAACTCGCGAGGGTGCTTGATCCGAATTGTAAGTTCGATGGTGCTTGATCCGAATTGTAAGGCCTATGACGCGTTCAAAACACATTTTCTTTGATTAACACTCAGTTTAATAAATCAAAATATCAACATAGAGATAATCATGCTTGAATTCTATATTATAAAATTGAAAAAAAAAAAAAAAACTCAATTGGCTTATGGGCTCGAAAATGCTGAATGGATCCATATGACAATTTAAGTCGCAGGGCTATAATTTTTTTTTTTTTTTAAATCTCCCGCGGAGACCGCGGATTCTCTTCCAGCTATCTACAACAAAACCAAATATAGGCTTATGGACTCGAAAACTACTGAATGGATCCATATGAAATTTTGCATACAACATTGTTGCATTTGGAGCCGTGTTTCTTTGTAGGCCTACATTAACCCTTAAAAGCGTATTTTCTTTGATGTTAATCTAAAAATACACTAATTGAATAATAGACGTGTGAGTGTGCTTGATCCGGATTGTAGGCCTATATTCGATAGAATGACGCGTTCAAAACACGTTTTCTTTGAGTACCGTAGCATTCAGTTTAATCAGCCAAATTAACAACATCGAGATACGCACGCTTGCCATACACTATAAGTCGCAGGGCAATACCTGTAGGCCTATCAGTTTAACCTATTTTATTTTTTAAAAATCTTCCATGAAGGCCATGGGTTCTCTTCTATGTACTATAAATCTACAATAATACCCATAAAAAGTGTATGGACTCGAAGACTACTTAATGCATCCATATGGAATTTGATACACAACACTATTGTATAAAGAAACAAAGCCGAAGAAAGCTTACTGTGTCTGACGTTTTCTAAACTGGAGAGAATGTTTGATCCGAATTGTACGTTCGATAGAATGACGCTTTCAGGACACCATGCACGTTTTCTTTGAGTAACATTTCTAGTCTATTTCTAGTCTTCTGTTAATCATCCAAAATACTAATATCGAAGTGCGCACACTTGCCATAGGCCTACATTTTGAGTTGCAGGACAGTATCAGTTGAATTTTTAAAGAGGGCAGGTGGGTCATGAAATCTGGATGTTGCTAAAAAATAATAATAATAATAATAATAATAAATGCAGTTTTGTTTTCTCTTGATAAGTCTACCTTTTCTGCG
>JBCAUA010705734.1:0-15333 GCA_038406235.1 Peronia verruculata | reverse complement strand
AAAAAAAAAGAAAAAATTAAAAAGAAAAAAGAAGGAAAGAAAAACAAAATGTATTATATGGTCAAGGACAAAAAAAAAAAAAATGCACTGATCAAGCGAAGCAAAAAAAGAAAGAAAAATGCACATATAGTTAAGGGAAGCCCCAAGGAAGAGAACAAAAAGTGCCATACGTCAGAAACATAGGGGCAAGGCACATTTTGGTCTACACATAAAGCAAGATCAAGGAAGTAAAAAAAAAAAAAGAAGGAAAATTTAGTCTGGGCAAAGAAAGGATGGGCCATTAAGATCCAGTAATGGATGAAGAAAACGATTGCAGAGATCCAGGCCCTGGTTCATAACTATGGCTGATAAAGAAGATTGGTACAAAATTGGTCATGAGTCTTCAGTGACCACAGTCAGAGCTAACGGCAAAGAAGTTAGTAGGTTCAAAAGACTTGCCAGTAATATCTACCTAACTATATGGTATTATATTTGAGGTAGATCAGCTAGAAATGGCAGTGGCCATGTGGTCTGCTGTCTGCCGCCCAGCAAAAAGCTCCCATTGGGAGTTCGAGTTTCAGATTCGCCATCAGGAGATGGAAGATCAAAGATTAGAATCTTCATGTGACTAAATGGTCACCTGGCTTCCTCTGGGCAGGGAAGCCTGTTATCTAGCCTTCTCGGA
Organism: Peronia verruculata; assembly: GCA_038406235.1. Classification (NCBI taxonomy): domain Eukaryota; kingdom Metazoa; phylum Mollusca; class Gastropoda; order Systellommatophora; family Onchidiidae; genus Peronia; species Peronia verruculata. The sequence continues at coordinate 14,669 of JBCAUA010705734.1, read as the reverse complement.
TAAGGGCAAATGTATTTCGGAGATCGCGTGTGTACATAACACACTTAAGAGAACTCGTGGCAATTAGTAGTTTGTGAAGAGTAGACATTGTGCTGCTGTCCGGGAAGAATTTCTGATTTCCATCAACTTTTACCCACAAAAATACTCGCAGCAAAAAAAAAACAAAAAAACAGCAACTTGGAGCTGAAATAGTCCTATGTTTTGGGATTGAAAGGCTTGAAAAGAAAAAAAATCTACGTAGCTGTGCAGTAATATTATATTTGAAATAGATAAAGTAAAACATATCAGTTGAAATTTAATAACAGTGCTAGCAATTACGTTTCATTCTCTTTATGCCTTTCAAACTTCTAGGGTTGTTATCCCGGTGGAAGATTTGGTGATTGGCAAATTATTTACTCAATGTCGCCACAAGCTTTCAGGTCCTTGGTGATGATGAAATAGAAAGGCATACCCACACTATGGTTCAGTTCTCTGAGCTGTGCTGACAAGATGGGCAGTTCTGTTGTCGGAATAGATTAGATCAGAGTCAATTCTCACAGAATCATTAGAAAAGAGGCAGGGTAAGAAATAAGACACATACAATATTTTTCTGAAATGGACGACCAGTGTATCAACTTTCAATGGTTACCTTTTAATATTCTTTGTATTTCCTCTTAACTCTTAAGATTAGTTGACCATTCAATAAATTGTTAAATTTCCTATCGCAGTCTGCACAAAGAAGATTGAACATGACACAGAATTTTGAGAGTGTAATGGCATTTCTCTAAGAATTTGTCCACTCTTAAAAGCCACAGTAGCGAGAGTCTAAAAGATTATTACTGTTTTTGTATCATATGCGATTTTTATCAGAATTCAGAACAATAATTTGAAAACTCTGGCTCAACTTGTCTAACAGCTAGCAAAAAAAAAGAAAAACATACAATGAATGCTAATTTGTTTCTACCATAAACACACATTTTCATACGCTCATTGCTGCTGGAGTGTCTGAGTTCCATGATCTGTTCCAGCAAGATATCCAAATACACAGTTCCTGTTTGCTCAGTCCTTGTTTTTTTCCATTGTTTCACCTTTTTTAAACATGCCTTTAAAATTGCTATTGCACTCAATTCATATGATGTTGTAATATCGCACTCAATTCATATGATGTTGTGATATCACATTTAGAAATGAGGTGCAACATGACGAAATCAGACTCTGGTCAAATTTTGAGCATAGGAGATGCGACACAATGAAATCAGGCTCTTGTCAAATTTTGGCATAGGGAGTTATTGGTATCACTGTAAAGATTATACTTTTTCCCTTTCAGTGTCTGAAAAAATGATTGTTCTAAAGTAGAAGTTGAGATATTGGCAATTAAAGACGAAGGGGGTGACCTGTCGAGTGTACAAGGAGCTTGGGGTGGAAGCACAATCTTTTTTTGTTTCACTAGCATTATTTAAAAGGAAAGAAAAAGCAGACACCGAAAAAATCTTTAAAAGGGTGAAAGTGTTTTTTTTTTAACATGTATATGTGAAGGAGACATCCGTGGCATTGGGCCAGATCTGAAAGGCCTGTTAGCCAAATGGAAATGAGTTTTTATCCAGAGGAAGATGGGCAACAGCAGATTTCAGATTTTATGAATGAACAATAAGAACTTGTCTGAAAATATTAGTTTCCAATAGAGTAGCAATAGAGGGCTTTTTGCCATGGTCTCGCATGTTTTAACAATGAAAATTCCTGTAAGAGGCTGAAAAACTTAAGAAACTGAACTGCCGTACAATACCCATGTTAGCGATCATTAATCATGAAATCAGGGCAAACTGTAGGTTAGACCAATGGGCATGTATCAGCCTCACTGTAAAAGTGTCCAAGGTTCAAACCCTACCAGCAGCATTGAAATATAACGTGCTGTTATTCAGTGACTTAACACTCCCCTATCCTCTTGAGTAGGAAGCAAAATGTCTAGGATCATAGTGAATATATTTTATAGATCCTGTGAGTACATTACATGTGTTGAGGAATCTTGACAGTAAGAAACTGGATGAAGGGTAATTAGAGACACCACTACCCAGACAGTTTCCAAAACTCATTTTCACCCCCAAATTCTACTGATCAAACTTGGCAGGTATTCATATTTGAGATTATCACAGCCTGGCATACTTCACAATGAAAAGTTGAGATAACTCTTTCTGGTGGCTGATGGTAGAATATCCATATTTGTGATCTTGATAGAAATCATAGTGGCATTTTTAAACTGCATATGAAAACTTTTTAATGAGAAACAAAATGAGAAATGGATCTTTCTTTAAAAGAAAGTGAAGTCACACCACAAACTAGTATGACTTTGAAAAATGGCCATTTTAATATATGTAGCTGTTTTGCTGTCAGCAAGATTAGAGCTTCCAGATCAATTTTTCAAACCCTCCACCCATAATGTTCAGTTGAAAATAATGGGAACATTCTCATTTTTAACATCAGACAATGGCGAAAGATTTTATTCCACAAAGCAAATAATTTAAAATCCTGATCATGAAAGGCAGATGAAGTTAAACCAAAGAAAAATTAGATCAAGAGCGTTTTTGTTGGCAAAACTTCAAGAAACATTTTACTCCGTTTACTTTCTAAATAATTGCCAGCACCGAATAATTTGAGTATGTATTGGTCCATAGATGCAAACAATACCATGTGATCAGATTCAAGTCATGAGAAAATTGTACATTCTCTATGATTTGGTATTGACGAAACTAGATTTTAAATTTGTATTTAACTGTCTCTGTGGAACAATGAAGGAACAGGCACAGCAAGACTAGCCTCGTAAATATGGCAGGGTGCATGAAATGAAGAAGAAAAAAAAGAGAGTGCTCAGCATAGAATATTTGATCAGGAGCATTTTGGTCAGCAATTGATACATTTTACGTTTTATATATTTTTAGTCCCCATGTATATGTTGCACACATTTAAAAAAAAAAAAAAAACCCTTAGCAGTTAAAAAGCAGATGATTGGGCAGAGATGCCATGGTGTCTGCAAAATTTCCATATTCCAAATTTACACTCACATTTTTCTCACCAAAAGCCAGACATGCTCGTAAAGCTGAGATAATCCTGCTTTCTTACGATTGAAAGGCTACATTATACATTAAGAAAAAGACAACAATAAAAGAACATAACAGACATACGGCTTGATGCGTCTCAGTAGGGGGATGAGATGTCTCAGAAACTGGGATGGGAGGAATCTACGTACGAACCCAAGTATTCTATTATCTGAAAATGCTCATATTTTATTCTACCTAAGCCAGTGAAAGTATTCTTTAACATGGCCAGTCTCTGTCCAATTGTACAAAATTGGAACATTTTTTTTTTTTATTCATAAGTTCTCATCCAAATGAAATAAATAAAATCTGTGGTTCTGTCTAAAAGTGTTTTCAAGTTCTTATTGAAGGATGCTGACATGGACAGTTCAAGAGAGGAGCATGCAAGGAAGCTGCTACGAGACTGCAAGAAACGACTCCTGGTCACAGCTTAGCATGTTTCAGCAAGGAAAAGCAGCTTCACAATTTCAGGACTGCGCCACTGCAAAGCCTGTGTAAACGTGGAACCTGGGCAGGATGGTAAGATTTCAGTTTGTAATTATTCAGCATTGTGTGATTATATATTTATGAAATTTGACAGCAATTTTTGATAACCCCTGTAGAATATTTATGGTGAAGTTAGCCTTAATGAGATGAGCAAACATATCTTTCCTAATTTAATTTAATTATAATAAATGTTTATCAAATTTTTCATTTTAGTTTATATTATCTTACATTATGATGATTTGCAAATGTTTCACTTAGATAATTTGTCCATTTAAATCTGTTGTCCTTTAACTCCACACTAGGTTCTGCATGTGATCCAACAATTGATCAGAACTGGGGTGATTGTCTGCCTCAGTTAATATGTCAATACATTCCAGATAAAATCACGACAATTGATCCACAATCCACTAGAAATATCCACCATTGGTCACTCTACAAACAGAATGTCAACTGCAGACAAGACTGATCACCAGATATACCATCAGTCAAGTGCAAACAATCATCAGTCAAGTACACAAGCAAACATCAGTCAACTTTCAGTCTGCAGTTCCAATAAATTGCCAGCTTTCAACACTGCATGCCACTGATACTGACACAGATTGATGCAAGTAAGGTAGGCAGGTCAACATTTTTGTAATTGGTAAAGATTTGTACATATGCTTTATAGATGTTCTACATAGAGTTACATGCATTCTTCAGCACCCACAGGTTGATAATCTGAGTTGTACTTTTGAAAATGCACGTCGGATCGAGTCTGGGCGGATGCCGAAAATATGCTTAGCTTACAAATACGTCTTTAAGCATATGTCATCGGACAGAAGACGACAGTCTGCCCATAATGTGCATTGTCATGTTAACTTACTGGTCATGTCTGCTAATTTATGTAAGAGGGATGAAAAGATTGAATCTCAGTGGTTCCAACATATCTGTGGTGTGAATTTTACCAGCCTATCATTCTATTCTATTTGAATATCCCTGCTAGCATTTGTGATGGTTGTCTCACTCACAGGCTATTTTCTCTCTAAGAATAAATGGCTATTACGCCTACTTCTTTTTGTGATAGCTAAGATATTTTAGACCCTGTGTGTTTATAGAAATGCATACCCTTTTGTGTTTGGAGGCTTAAATTGAGGGATGATGATAGAATATGTGACCTACAAATTTTTTACCTCGCCTACAGATTTCTTGTCAGTATTTTGGCCCGAACTACAGAATTTGATTTTGGCAGTTGTGGCAGGTATGAGTATATTTTGCAAATATTTCACTTTGATATGTCTACCTATATCTATTGCCCGTTTTAATTCATTACCAGGCTGTGCTTGTGATCCAACAATCGGCCAGAACTGGGGTGATTGTCTGCCCCAGTCAAGTTTGTGCCTGTCACTAGATTCCAGATAAATCCACATGAATCAGTCCACAATCTACAAGAAACATCCACCATTGGTTACTGTGCAAATGGAATGTGAACTGCAGACAAGAATCTGACCACCAGATCTACCATCAGTCAAGTGCAATCATCAGTCCATTACACAAGCAATCATCAGTCAGCTTTCAACCTGCAGCTACAATAAATTGCCAACTTTCAACACTGCATGCTACTGATATTGACACAGACTGATGCAAGTAGGGTAGGCACACCAACATTTTTTATAAAGATTTGCTTATAGATGTCCTATCTGTCTGACTGTATTATCCAATGTATCTTTTTTATCATTCCGCCCGTTCACTTTTATTTCTATTGAAAATGTCGAGATTCCATTCCATCCATATTCAAACTTGGTCATCATTCATTTCTTACATTCCAGTCCATGGCTCCCTTCCCATTTTATAACTTCCTCTGCCGCCTGAGGAGGACCTGTCCTCCCAAATTCTTTGCCCACTTTCTAGTCCACAAAGAATATCTGGTTGGTTTCAATGAACAAAGTAGGAGGGTAAATAACATAACATGGGCAACATAACTAGGCTGCATCTGTGTCATTCTGTTACACAGTATACTAGAGATCTATGAATGACCAACTGTCCACAATAAACTTACATATACTGTCGTGTAACATGCGCTCTTCAGCCTTCATAAGGTGATTATCTCAGTTGTACTTTTGAAAATGCATATGATCAGATTGAGTGGGATGACGTTCTTACTCCCTACGGTATAACAATAGGCTGGTACTGCCTGCAATCTCTTCCCACTGATAGATAGGTTATTTTGGTGAAAACGACAGGCTAAGGGAGGAAACAGAACGTCCTTGTAAATTAGCATTAGAGGGAGTAAGATTGAGGAAGTAAACCCTTGTAGAAAATCTACAGGAGGGGATTCTTACCTGCATTTTGACATTTCCTGTAAGCTCAACAAATTACCAAATGTACCGCATCCAATTTTCTTTGACCTTTGATACCAATCACCGATGTTGAGAAAAAGATAGTGCACCATGAGTAAGTCTCTTTCTCCATACCACCTGTCCAGGCAAGGGCAGTCTGGGCAGTCACAACGCTGAGAGACATTGCAGACAGACAAATTGGTGTACGTTTTCCTGGCCTAGAACAAACTCATTGTAGTGGTTTAGAACTCTGTCACACCTAGACAGAGAAACCTGAGAAAAGGGCAGAAGTGATTAAAAATATCTGGTCCGATTTTATATCTGCTTTCCCATGTTTGAATTTTGAAGGGGCAGGATGGGGGCAGTTGAGGGGAATACATTTGTGGAGATATCTCCTAAAAAATGTAGAAATTAGCCAGCATTGGTGGGTGTTCTGTAGTTTGGACTTAGAGTTAAATCATAATGTGTAGTTGTATTCTTTAATTAAATCTGAATAATAATAATAATTGTGAAAAACCTGACAGTCCAGCAAGTTATTTTTTTACAATAGGGTTAAAGAAGTGCTCACATATTAAGTAAAACTACTGACCATCTCGAGGCATTCCTCTCACAAGCCCCTGATAATTTAGCAGATACTAGTGAGTAAAACTTTCTCTGTAACTCATAATAGTATCTCAAAATAATTGAGGCAACTTTTCATAACAGGCCCTTTTCCCCCTCTGAAATACCAATTTTTTTATTTTATTTTATTTTTTTTTATTTTTAAAAATTGTCATGAAATGGGTGTTTGGCGACCTAAAGAAAAATCCACCAGGCAAAAGAAACATATTGATAAAAATAAGCTACTGTAAAGAAAATAAAGTGTTCAGTCTAATGAACAAAGGTTTTATCAGTATATGTCATCCAACTTTGAAGTTCTATAAGAATGAATTAAAAATTTGTTAGTCGTGTCTGTTATTCCCACATCCCTTCCCACTGTAGTGTCTGTCTCTATCAGGTAGTAATCCCTGCCATATGAGAACTCCTAGCACAGAACTCCTAGCACAAAAGCATTTTTTCCATTGACTGTCATATGTGACTAGTGTACAAACTCTGGCTTGCTCTCTTTATCTCAATGGGATAGTTTGCAGAGAGCAATGGACTTTATTTTCTACTCCCAGCTCCATCTGTTTGTACATTGGTGCAAAGGTATGTTTCATTAACACAAAGATAATCAAGGAGAGGTCTTTTGAAAGACAGCTGAGCTTTGAAATGATTTTCATTCACCCAAATAAACTAAAACTTTGTTATAAGCTCTGTCTGGTTTGGGGCATTTGACATTTTAGTTTTATTTTTTTTAATCATTAGAAGCATTATTATTACTTTATTATATTTCAGTACCATCATTATTGTTTTACTCTTAATTTTATTATATATATATTTTTTTTTTAAAGAATTTAACTGGTCCCTCCCTGTTAATTCCATCATCTGAATGAAATATGATTCAAAATTGTGAATCTATTAGCAAAGGAGTGTAACGGGATATTCTGTTATTTTTTAACTCTTCCACTGGTAGCTAGTTGGTCGAGAGATATTCTGCTCACGTTATTGCTCATAGGGGAATAGAATTGGTCCAACCATAGGGTTTTAGTCCATCAACACAGAAGCTTTGACAGAAGGTAATACATGCTCATGTATATGTCTCTTAAGTGAAGTGGTAGTTTAGGTAATTACTGTTGTAAATCAGATAAAATGTTTCTTAATCTCAGATACCGGAAATGGCATGAATGCTATCTCCATGGATAGATTTGATAGGCTTTCAAAGGGGATGTCCCATTTCTGTATATTTTTTTCTTTATCCAAGTTCACCCTGACATTGAAATAGTTATTTAACCCAATGAATGAATCGGCTCAGAAATTCTTAAACTACCAGTTTTTTCTTTATGTATTGAAATTGAATCAAACACAGGTCTCTATAATTGAAATCACAGAAAAGAACTTTCATGCAGAGACCAAGTTGACAGTGTTAAGTAAAGCATGAATTTATTTTGGGCAAAAACTTTCAATGGTATTCATTTTCATCAAGAAGTTTTTTGGTAAGCTCACACAGAAAGTTGATTTAATTTTATTTCTAAATTCCAATGACTTGAGCCTTCAGATCAACTTAAGTATATGGATTATCGAGACAACTAGAAAAGAGACATTTACAGCAGGAAGCAAGATAAACTTCAATCCAAAAAATCCTGCCTAGATTTAGAATAACTATTAGTGAAATGATAAGTACCATATCAAATGTTTTATCTCTGGAAATGCTAAGAAGCCTAAATGGTCATTGATGCGCATCATGATATTTTGCGATGGAAATCCCATCCAAACAGCTCAGGGCCACAAGATTTTTTTTATCCATCACCCTAAAACATTATCAGCCATATACCTCATGTAATCGGAATCTTGGCACTCCAGCATTTAAATTTTTGGGGGATTAGAAATCCTGCTCATTTTTCAGATGGCATTATGGATCTTCTCTGGACATCTCACTGGCCAGTTCTGATTGTATATCTTGAGCACATTAATGGCAATGCATTTTGTAGCCAAATTCGTCAATCCAGGGACTTTACAACCAGGATGGTTATTGGACATTTTTAATTACACCATGTGACATGGTGTTGTTCACTGCTGGTTAAGTTTGTGTCAGTTCCTGCCCAAGATTGTTTTATAAGATGATGTTAGTGAGTTAAAACGGGGGTAGCAAATTGATATGACAAAAATGTGCAGGTTTTGGGTGGAATGAGTCACTTTACTCAGACAATGGCCTATTTGGAAGATTTGTGAGATATCTAAATTTGTGGAATCTAATTTGTAGACTGTGATAGATCTGTTCTTTCTACTCAAGGGAAACTCCATGATTTTGCAATATTGTAATATGTTGTGAGTAGAAATGTAAATCGCCGATTGCTGAGCTTTAGGTATCCACTAAATGTTATGTTTTAAATTCATTGATGATGATGATCATTATTATTATTATTATTATTATTATTATTATAATAATACAACATTCAAATAGCATGGACTTTTGGTACATGAAAAAGAGTAATTGCTCTCATGGCAAGCTTGTTCGTGTCCAATTTAGACTTTCGTAAGTGTGTAGGTTTGTAGTCAGGTCAGGTTTTTCCTGCTACCGTATGACAGTAAGACGGTACTACCTGCGATCTGTCCCCACTGCCTGGTGGGTTAGTTTGGGAAAACATCAGGCTAAGGGAGAACACCCTGATAGAAAACCCTACTGCCTTGTAGGTTAGTACGGGAGTGCATAAGGCTAAGGGAGTAAACACCAAAAGAAAATCATGAGGTTTTACGCCTTATGGCGTCCTTAGAAGTTAGATGAGTTCAGGAAACAGAGGCTTCTTTTTTTGGCTAAATTCTTTGACTAAAGGAGTAAACTGATACAGGTAGACACAAGGAGTGGCACTTCAAGAAACAGAGGCTTGAATTCATTGAAGTAAAGGAGTAAACCCCTTCAGATAGTTCAGAGTTTTTATGTTAAGGCATCTATATAGGTATTCGAGAAACAGAATTGTTTCATAAATTCATTGGTCTGTACAGACATGCCAGCATGCATGCACACACACCTTTTGGCTACAGTCTGTCCGTCCTTTCGTCCGCCCACCTTTCGATTCATCTATCCATTCATCATCCATCCCTTCTTTGGTCATATCCCCCTTACCTTCTCGCTTGTCCATCTATGCCTTCAGGCATCTGTAGAGCACTTTGGTAATTCATCCCTTCATAAATCCATCTATTCAGTCATACATTTCTTCATAGGTCATATGTATGCATGCATTCATGTATATTCTTTGCTTTACCATCTGTCTATCTTGTCCCTCCTTCCCTCTGCGCAGTCGTCCTATTGTTCATCTTTGTATCTTATGATCTTGCACCTTCCTCTCACTAGACATCTTTTTCCATTCAGTGTTTTAAAAATGTTGGCTAGTTAAGGAGAATTGTTTTGCTATTGCGAGCAAGCATTTAAGACAATAACTCTCTAAACTTAAGGATAAGGTTTTCAAAAGAACATTTCTATTTTTAATGTGGAAGTCTTCAGAAATTCTATTTTTCCTATTAAAGGTAGTCAAATGTAATTTCTTGATAGCCTACATAATTATTGCCCCAATCCCCCCCCCCCTAAAGTGAGTTTTGATAGTAAATTTATGACTGACATTTGGGTTGTTTTCCTGATTTGTGCACAAACATACAGAAGCGTTATAGAAGGAAATGTATTAATCATTACACCCTCTCCCTTTTCCTCAAATTACCAGTGGTATTAGAGGCCTGAGGAAACAAAAATAGAATTTATTTTTTCAAGTCTTTTTTTTTTTCTGACTGGTTCAGGGGTAAGTGGAAAGTTAGTCAAAGTTGGTACTGTAGACAAATGTAAATATATCCCAAGTCAAAATGTGAATATCTCACAAGTTAAAATGTTAACATATCTTTTAAGTCCAAGTGAAATAATAACATGGAAGACTAAGAGTATTATAAAACTGAAGAAAAATATGGGAGATAAAATTCATTTCTTTTTCCTGTAGTTTGGGGGGGAGGGGGGGGAGCAAGAAGCAGTCATAGCTGACATTTGCCATTACAGGCAAACTGTAAACAAATCCAAAGTCAAACTGAAATAGTGACATGTAAAGTAAGCTCTACTTGTTAAAGTTTGAATAAACTCTTGGAAAAAGTAACATTACACAATGGACGACATTATTTTCACCAAAGGTTCAATGGACACTTTGGGCTTAAGGTATTCATGAAAATGTTGAGACGTATGAAAATGTTAAATTAAGTGTTAAATTTTGAACAAGGGAATCCCTAGCTGTCATTAGTCTTAGAATAAAGAAATCATTCCTGTTGATGAATTAGGTCTGTACAGTATGCGTCATTGTCTAGTTTTGTTTTGTTCAGAGCTGTTGTGTTGTGTATAGTTTGTTGGTGCTGTATTTACAACCATTACCTGTGACAACCATGATGTTTTTGTTGCCCATTTTGTGTGTGCATTTGGAAGCAAGAATCTCCTCAGTAAGTGATTGTTTTGTTAGAGGATGTTATGGTTTTTATAAGCTTTTCAACCTCCTGTAGAGGTGGTTATCTCAGCTGTCCACAACCGTGGTCAAAAAATAACATAACACTATTGTGTTATGTGATCATGTACTGCAGATCAGAACAGTATACAAGATGTAAGCGCTATATAACCTACTACTTTAATCTGCTCACAGGCGTTCCCAGGTTCCTATGAAGTATAAAGGGCAGCTTTAAGTTTTCGAGGACTTCGGGATTAAAAAGAAAAGGGGGCCGGACACGATGTGGAAATACCCTTAAAGAAAAGCGAAAATCGGAGGAGACACTGAGGAACGAAGTCTGAGGGATGAAAGATCTATGGAAGAGGGGGGGGGGATGGGTGGGAGGGGGAAATGTCCTCTGACGGTAAGTAAGTTGTGTAACACTTGAAGAATCCGGCACTGAAATATAAGACGGGGATACCTCGTACAGACTTTTTGTGTGTGTGTGTGTGTTATTTTATTTCAAAATAAGAATTTGACTTATGATTTCAATGATAGGTGTCTTGCAAACAGCCCTGTCTGTGATCGGTAGCACTAACAAGTGACTGATGACTTCATCTAACTGATACATTGATGGGCTGGCTGAATGACTGAATGTGGCTGACACGCACACTGACCAACTCACTGACTGACCGATAGAATGTTCGACTGATTGACCAGCTGGATGACTGAGCCTGACTGATATTCTGACTGAGTGGTACACTGATTGACTGACCGATTGATTGCCTAATTGACTGATTGACTGACTGACTGAATGGCTGACTAACTGAATGACTAACCGACTGACTGAATGACTTACAGACTGACTGGCTAATTTAGTTTATGAATGAATGAATGCATAAATAAATAAATAAATAAATAATAAACTAACATATAATTAAATACAGAATTCACTATGAAAAGAAATAAACACATAAGTAGTTAATAAATGAATGTATATATAATATATACATAAATAGATAAATAACTATATAAATAAACAAACAAGGAGAAAAACGATAAAGGAGTAGAAGAAACTTCTCAGTAGTACAAAAGATATCCTGAGACCGTCACAGCATTCCGAAAATAAATGAGACATTACAAGATGAAATCAAGATGTCGTCAAATTTTGAGCATAATAAGGCACAGCTATGGTATCACCCTAAAGATTATTCATTTCCCTTCTGAAAGTGAAAAAAAAATGTTTTGTCTTAAGCAGAAGTTGAGATATTGGAAAATAAAGATGATGTGGATGTCTTGTTGCTGCAGCTAAATTTAGCGAGAAAATGGCCGATCACTTTTATAAATGCTTATTAATCTTTGTTAGCCTTAGCCATTAAATAACAATTTTTGGGCTTTTGTTATTCTAATCAGCAAATATAACTCTGAAATGCATTTTTTTTACATTGATATGGAAGGATTCTGAGTAGAAAAAAAATGCGTTAAAAATTCATTCACTTCTGAAAAACCCCGTGATTTCTCCGGTCCCCTCAGTTTGACGAGCGCCTGATTTCATCGTGTCGCTTCTCACATGCACAGCCTTGCTGTCCTGGACCAGTGAGCACGCTGCAAAAAGAACAAAAGAATCTGAGTACATCATTTCACGCTTGACTGACCTTCTGAGACACTGCGTCCATACCAAGGGTTGACTTCTCGCAAGCTACACTGAGGGATATCACAGAGTGGAACGAACTACTGGCCCCGGCAGGGAACTCAGTGGCACTGTGGTATGGCGTCAGCTCATAGAGAAAACAGGCCGAGATCGACTCGCGGGGTTCTGCATCGAGAAATAGAAGGACACGACGATCGGAAACCTGTTTTGTTTTCAGTGGTTCAACTGTTCCTTGGCGTCCTGTGGGAAGGGAAGCCCGAGGTCTAGCCTTCTCGGATAAGGGCGAATACATTTCCGAGGTCCCGTGTGTACGTTACGCAAGTTAAAGAACCCTTGGCAGTTCAACATCGATGGAAGAGTAGGCTGAGTGCCAGTGTCCGGGCAAAATTTCTAAATTCCAAATTTCTACCCATAAAATTTCTCAGCAAAAATTGGTAACCTGTAAAAGCGGAGATAATCCTACTATCTAAGGAATGAAAGGCTTTAAAAAAAAATTGGCCTCGGCTTTACTGGTGTGCCAATGATCACATTCAGGATTATGACATATTAGTTTTAGTCTCTCACTGAAATACAGACTAAAGGAGAATTTGGGATTCTGCTTTCACACACCCAGACACACACACATACGCATATATATATATATATATATATACAAAATTTTCCCTCAAAACTACCATCATTCCAAAATACGACAGTGAAGATACTTAACAAGCTAATCAGTCTTGAAAGGTCTAACCATTTACCAAAACCATAACCAAAACCACTTTAAGTAAGTTTTTTTACTATATTTTAAAAAATTATTATTATTATTACTTTTTTTTTCTTTCTTCTTTCTTTTTTTCTGTCTTTTTTTTTTTTTTTTTCTTTACATTTAGAGTCACCCTAGCAACATCTTTATTTTAGTAAATTTGTTCTAGACGGTAACCAATGTTGTTTCTGAATACTTACAATAATTACCTCCAACTTGTTCCCCCCTCTCCCAAAATCTCCCCCCCCCCCCTTTTCTTTCTTACTATCAGTGTATTCTCTAACTGAATTTGGAGAGAGAGAGATGCATTGAACGTCGATTGAGAGAGCTCCCTCTCTGTTTGGCTGAAGGGCATGAAGAAAGCGCGATGTGTTGAAAGAAAATGGAAGAAAGTGCTCTGTAAATAATAGAAAAGTAGGTCAGTAGACCTCAATCGTGAGTTGTATATAGCTGTGTGGTGGGGGTAGGGGGTGGGGGGGGGGTTAGAAATGGGGGGAACGGTGAGAGAGATTTAGTCTTTCTTTTTTTTTTTTTCAAGATTTTTTTTTCGTTTTGTTTGTTTGTTTGTTTTTTTGTTTTGTTTTGTTTTGTTTTTTTCAATACAACCACCATTTCAAAACGCATTTTTATACCCACAATCATGCAATGAAAAGGGTAAGAAAGGAAGAAAAGAAGGAAGGAAGAAAGAAATAAGGAAGGAAAAAATGAATGGCAAAACGAAACAACCAAGCAAGCAGAAAAATGAAGAAGAGAAAAAAAGAAAAACAGACAGAACGAAAGCATACAGGAAGGCAAAAAAAGACAGAATAACAAAAATAAAGAAAAGGAAAGAAAATAAAAAAGAAGAAGAAAGAGAGAACAAATGTTTAAAAAAAAAAAAAAAACACACACCCACAAAAAAAAAAATAATAAATAAATAAATAAAAAATTCTGATACACGAATGTGCAATTTTGTATGAACATTTCCTCAGCTTTCATGAATCAGCCTGTAACGTTTCTCGCAATGACAGAATAATGAATCCCATGAAAAATTGGTTACGAAATGCAAAAAGTCGCCGGTGCTGCCTCACGCCATGCTCAGTTAAATCGTCTGCCATCTAATAGTAACTTTCAGACATGGTCATAACCTAGAAACAATACCGCGTTGCTAGGCAACCGGATCTTCGGCAGTTAATGAAAATTGTTTTGGACAAGTGCTAGTAATTTCTTTGCCAGACACAAGGGGTGTTAAAAAGATGATCGAAAAAAAGAAAAAAACCTCTTCTTATCATTTGTGTGAAAGACTGGTCTATCTTTTTCTATCTATCTATCTATCTGTCTGTCTGTCTGTCTATCTATCTATCTATCTATCTATCTATCTATCTATCTATCTAT
>JBCAUA010705623.1:0-15334 GCA_038406235.1 Peronia verruculata | reverse complement strand
GTGTGTGTGTGTGTGTGTGTGTGTGTGTGTGTGTGTGTGTGTGTGTGTGTGTGTGTGTGTGTGTGTGTGTGATGAAAACAGAAAAGCAAGTCCAATGTCACTGCAGTCCCGGCCTCAAGCGCTGCACGACCATGGTCACAAATATTAAAACTAACTCGATTCCAGGTATTAATTGAAACTCAAGCTCTAATCAAGAGAACGCGGAAAGAATGACGTGAAGCAGCACATTCTACTGACCATTTCAGCACTCTATTAGTATTTCTCGCCCTCAGCTCCTCCTCTTCCCCCACCCCCTCTCTCTTCATCTCTCTCATTCTCTCCTTCTCTCTCTTTCTTTTGGTCAGTCTAAATATCATAATTTCCATCTTGATCATGGAATATGGACTTTCCAAGTGGTAGTTAAATTGGAAGTGAGTTTGTGTTTATGCTTGTTAGTTTCAATAAAATCTAACCCATTCTCTACTTTTTCTTCCCGTTTTGACCATCTTCGTACCCCAAACATGCGCCATCCATGACAGCTTCATCTATATCAACCTGTCTGATGTCAGTCTAAATATAGAGATACAGAATCATTGTGAGAGATAAACATGGAAATAGGAAAAAAGCAAAAATTATGTTCAATAGTATAATGTCCCATTTCATAAACACTACAGTTTTCGTTTTTTTTTTTTTTTGTTGTTGTTGTTTTGTTTTGGTTTTTTGTTTGTTTGTTTGTTTGTTTTAATAACAATGTCGTTAATACCCGGGAGCGGATGTCAATAGACGGGGAAATGTCAGACCGATTCTCTGCTTGGCCACAGGCTCGGCTTTGTGGAAATTGAAACTGGCGGGCTAATGATGGGACCTTTTAAATGAAAATTCTGGGAAAGTTACTCCACAGTCTTTTCCTTGCACCTCATTCTATTGTTATCGAAAACCCATGGGGTCTACTATTAATTATTAATACATTGGGAAAAAATCTTATTAAAAAAAACTGTATACTGACTGCCTTTAAAAACGTAACACTTGAAAATGATTCTACTGACGGACTTTAAAAACGCAACACTTGACACATAGAATCATTTTCAAGAGTTGCGTTTTTAAAGTCCGACAGTATTGTAGAACTGTGGCAAAAAAGGTCACAGTTATGCCATAAAATTACAGCAGAATATGAAAATTGTGACAAAAGTTCGGCACCAAAAAAGTCCTTAACATAGAGGCCATATGTCGAAGATTACGGCAAAAATAATCTTGCAGTATATTATTCAATAAATCGATTGTAAGCATAAAGTAATTTATCTGAATTTACAGATAATATTTGCAGTAAGGACAGTGTGTATCACAATATGAACAAAGACGTGAGGTGCCCTCCCATGAAGTGCCAACTCACGGTCTTAAGGAAAGGGAGTATTAACCTCCCGCATAATAAGCTCACTGCGAGATTTCAGATTCTATTCACTGTGTGAGCTTCTTTATTGCTGGGATGCCAAGTTCTACTTGGTAGCGTTCATTCGGTCCAGTATGACAACCCTATCACTGCCTCTCTATGCTGCCGTAATCCGAAGCTTTCTTTCTCCATCTAGTTTTTCCTTTTTTGGCCATCGAACAGTATTCCCGGTTATTAGATGAGAGATTAATCAGATGAGGAGAGAAAGGGGTGAAAAGTTAGCCCAGTTCCCAGTTATGAGAACGTCAATACAGAGAGACTGAGTGGGAGATAATTTGCGGCAGGGCAAGGGGAGAAAAGATGGGGTTGTTGTGTTATTACTTCAGGCAGAGGATTATCATATTGCTTGCCATCGGATGGTTGTGAATAGGGGCTCATAACATGTTTTCCTATACCCAGCATTAGCCAGATTTTTTTCCGTCTGTGTGGACTCCGTTATCCTCCTTTTCATTGCTGACTGACTGACTGATTTATTTATTTATTTATTTATTTACTTATGCACAATAAAGGCCCCGCATTTTATTATTTGGCGATATTTTAGGTTGATCCCCGTTGGGGTGGGTGGGGGGGGGGCAGGTTGGGGTAATGTGGTTTTATAAAATTAAAAGGAAAACGGGGGAAAAAAAGTACGCTGGCAACCATCGCTGCAGCCCAACAGGACAATATGAAATAAGAGATCGCTGAGATAGTCCTCATGTAGGGCTGAAAAACTTGAGAAAAACCTATTTTTATATTCATTTCTGTCTGTCTTTCTTTTGATTCATTTGTTTATTGTTCATTTATTGATTTATCATTTATCTCTTTTAGCCATCCCTGATTGTTAGCAAAGCTAAGACTATGAGGTAACTAAAAGAGAGAGAGAGGTTCGGAAGATGACATGACCTACTGGTCATTGTGCTTTGAAAATTTGGCTATAAAAGGAGCAGCTTTATGGGTGAAGGCAACAGCGCCGGAGGAGGTTGGAAGGCAAGAGTGAGAAGATGAATGAAAAAGAAACGCCAAGCATGAAAACCAAAGACTATGCCATCTCTCATTTCTCTGAAGTTTGGATTTAATGACTGAATATTAAATTTGTCTCTATAAACTTCCAGGTATCAGGCTGTTAGGAGAAATTGTGTGTTGACATTATGAACCTGATACAGAAGGTCACACCTCTGGTTGCGGTATTTTAACTATTAGCCATTTAACTCTTTACATGCAGCCATTTCCTCGTGAAACAACAAATAAAATGTCACATTTCTCTCCATGGATTTTTATCCACATTTTAGTGGCTATGGTCGTAAGACTATTTTTATTTGTGTCACTAACAAAGCGGGGCACGCAGTCGTTCTGTGGTATGGGGTCTACTGAACCCTATTGCGATAGGGGTTTTGATAAAAAATGCTACTCTTGAAAGGTTTTCAGGAAATAAGAATGCATTCGTATCCTCTACTCTCCACATTATGCTGTCAGTTTAATAGTACAGTGTATTCGTAAATATGGCAGAAGAAACTGCTATAATTTAATAAGTGACAGTTTGTGCCTGAAGGCAGCGTAGGACGTTAACCTTGTTACTGTATTGCTGTTTGTGAGATACAGATTTAGGGCAATGTAGTTGCCACCGTTTCAGACTTTATATGGTTGTAATGTACCTCACTACCTTGAACTGTACGCCATCGTTGATTAGCACATCATGTAAGCTCGCTATATAAATAGGACCAACACACACGGGTTTCTAATAAGCCGTCTATATTGCGCCAGCCCGCAGAGGATCGATTCCCTGACTCCTCTAGTGTTAAAGACTAACAATTTGTCTTACTGAAGTTTCCAGACAGTTCAGTTAGGAGAACATGAGTATCGAAATTTCAACGTGATACTTAGAGAAACTCATTATTACTCCCCCCATCCACCTTTTTTTTTCTGGTTAAACCATTAACTCTGTAAGGCCTCAGCTTATTGAAAAATAAAATTGGATGATCCTTAGGTGTTTACTTTCGTCAATTAAACATTGATTCGTTTGTACCAATTCAGTATTGTTCTTAATTAAAGAAGTGCATGTATCCACAGACGGTCATCACTGCGAAGCATCAGTTTACCTCTTGTATTATTTCACTCTTGTCAAAACAGTGATGGATCGCTTGTCTTTTTGGGCGTACTCGATACTCAAAATATTGAATATCAAACTTTCAGATGTGTTGTATGCTGACAAAACCACCCACACGGTGATATTTGCAACTTTTCAGTCGGAGTTTAATTAACATACAGGGAGAATCAAATAACCGGGCAGTCAAAGCTGGTACATTGTAAGTTAACGGACTGCTATTTCTGGATTCTCTATCGATCGATTACTTGATAACTGAAAATTGTTAGCCAAGGAAATTCATGTGAATGAATCTTACTTTTACCAATGTACTTGACCTACTTGTTAGAAATTTTCATATATGTGTTAAGCTACCATAAATCTCCAATAAAGTTAATGAAAAGGCTCATGGACTCGAAAACTACTGACTTTACCCACCTGAAATTTGGCCCACAACATTGTTGCCTAAAGATTTCTGCTTCTACTTATATTAAGCTGAAAAAAGCTTACCGTGTATGACGTTACTGCGACGATAATTGAAAAGTCAACTCCCGAGAGTGTTTGATGAAAATTATACGTTCGACAGTGGTGATGCGTCAAAAACAACAAGGACGTTTTCTTTCTGTAACACTCAATTCAATCACCCAGATACCAACCTCGAGGTTCTCACGTTTGCCATTCCCAGTGCAGTACCAGTGAGACCTGTATTTGTGGCAGTATCTGCGAAAAGGGCCCAGAAGTCGCAAAGACAATAATTGAGAACAGGGAGAAAAATGGTCAGAAATCGATTTTCCTACGTCATGGAGTTTTTTTTTTTTTGTCTTAAAAGCTTCATTTACATCTAAACTATTGGTTCACAAAAGATGTTCCGGATCAAACGCTTATAAATATTTTTTTAGCAAATATTTTTCAAACCATATAAAATGAAAAAATAAGCAAAATTCGATTTTTTGTCCCTTTTTCTCAAAATGACATTTTCACAACTTATGACACTAAATTGATAATATCTTGAGAACTAATCAAGATTTTTTGATAATTTACAAAGCCAAATCATCAGGAAATGCTCTTCTATTCAAAAAACAAAAAAAATGATTATGTCCAAAAAATGCGATCTTTCTGCATGGAGGCTCACAAATGTTGAAGTAAAAACTTTTTGATATAAGATTTTGTTTCAAAATCATTTCTCTGGCTGTGGCACCTTTAGGCTGCCAGCTAGAATATTGGATAAAAAAAGTGTATTATTGACAGTGAGCCAGATTGTCATTATTCCTGACTTTTATGCACTTTTGTCATTTATTTTTTCACATTATATTTTGCCCTAAAGTGTATAACTATGCTACTGTTTCAAATTATTTTTTTCATTTTGACAATTTTACTTTTTTATTTTTTATTTATTTTATTTTTTTTTTTTTGCCTTCAAATATTTTATAGGATTTTTAAATACAAATGTCCACATTTATTCCCCTTCCCTCAGGTTAAGAGTACGATGTATTTGGCAGGTGTTGTTTCACAAGAGAAGAATAGGGCAAAGCGTAACTGACTGACGACAGTACTGTATAATGGCCCGTCATATATACATGTACCAATATATTTCAGGACAGTACTGTATTTACTATAAAAGTATATATGTGTACCATAACCTCAGCTGTGTCGTTCACACATACCAGACAACAGTTTGTGTTTTATAGCAATTGTCTTATTGTTGTGAGTGTGTGCCATATATTCTCTGTCAGATCTTTTGTACAGTGACGTATTGTCAGTGACACATTGTCAGTGGTTGGTAAGAGGAGTTGTGAGAGTTTGTATACTTTGACAATGTGAGTGTCCATTATAACACGTTTTGCACCCAGAACAAATGAGTCAGAAGTCACTCCGGGCAATCGCGAGATATGGCCGTTTTTAATTTTTTTCCAACTCAGATACCAAACTTTTCTTTTCAGGTTAGGAAAGGTTGAATTTTTATTTTCTGGAAAACAAAATACAAAATGTTGGTATCTCAGTCGGAAAAAAAAAGTTAAAATCGACCGTAACCTGAAATCTCCCTGATTGACTTCCGATTCATTTACCCTATACGCGAGACCTGACATATAGAGGGCTGTTTATAGAGACAGTTTGTAGATGGAATGACATCGTTTATTCACTGTTGTATCATGACTGACACCATTTGATAGATACAGTTTAGTGACTAGATACATTAGTTTTATTTTGTTTGCATGACTAGTTTATAAGTGAAAAACAGTGAGAGATGGTGTATTTGGTTCTATAAATACCTTACATAGCCCAGACAGTTGGTAGAGAACGCAGGTTAGAAGTGGAAAAACAGTACTCTTTCTTCTCTGCTATATCTGTTCATTAACCCTACCTGATAGATCTCAGTCAAGGTGTTTGAATGTAGACTCCTTTTCCTGCCATCTTTTAGAAAAAAAAAGGACTTTTTCCCTGAAAAACTTCAGTTTTGAGAAAAATCAAGATTACGTTTTGTAGGCTCTTTTGCTTCATGTGAATAAAATGCATTTTCGGAGACTGAAATATTATGCAGAGGGTGTCTTTCAATAGTACGGCAAATTTTTTTTTCTTCCAGTTGGAGGAAAGTAACTGAAGCATGATGAAAAACTCTTGTAACATCAAAGTAAGCTAAGACTTGAGGAACAGAGTAACTGGTTATTGTGTAAAAGGTTGCACATATGCAAAATAAAGATCGTTGGTACATTAAACAGACTTTGAGGGCTTTTGTACATTTGATGTAAGTCTTGAACCTCATCAAAGCAATAAAACAAACAAGAGCCAGCATTGTGAAAAAGTGTTTAACTTTGACGTTATTTTGCTTAAATGATGAGCTTTTTTTGGAGGGAAAACGAAATTGTGAGTGGGATGAAGATCTTAATGAAGATATTATAATGCTACTTTTAAGGATCTATTCTTCACGTAATATTTGACCATTTTTCGTCATCATCATCATCACTATCATCACTATTTTACTTGACATGTCTTGAACATCAAGGCAGAGATAATAGACCCATACTCACTGGAGGGAGTAATACAGGCAAAAAAAACAACAAACACTGCTCAAAATGTGAAAACAAAAATCATATGAGATCTCTCATCATCATCATCATCATCATTCAGAATTTAGATAACTTGGTTATTGGAAGCAGAGCTTCACATGATTGTGTGGAAGAAAAATCATTAAATTAGAAATTTCCATCTTCATCGTCATCATCGTTTTGTGGAAATGTCTTAAAATATAACGCGATCCAAAAACAGTTAATAACAATATATCGAGTTGTGTATGACAGAAATGGATTCATTTATCCAAATTTTCAATCCAGCGTGGCTCTTCATCAGGACATTATCATCCTCATCATTTTACAGAAATGGCTTAAAATTTACGATGAATTGTCCTCTGGCAACTGATACTGATACTACTTACAAATGAACAACAATCTGTCGACATTTTAGAAATTGAATACATTGATAGTACTAACCAATGATTGTTAACGCTTTTGGTTTTCATCAGGCAACAGAGAAACAACACCATCATCATCATCATCATCATTTTACATAAAATATCTTAAACTTAAAATGACTGTCTACAGATAACTAATCAAATACATCAAACAAAGTGGAAAAACAATATGTAGCAATTTGAATTGAGTTAATAGGAGAAACAGTTATTGCTAGCCAAATTTTTGAGCCAGCTTGGCTCTTCGTCGGGGCAATAATCATCATTATCATTATTATCATTGCACACAC
Source organism: Peronia verruculata (assembly GCA_038406235.1). Taxonomy (NCBI): domain Eukaryota; kingdom Metazoa; phylum Mollusca; class Gastropoda; order Systellommatophora; family Onchidiidae; genus Peronia; species Peronia verruculata. Next base: position 8,096 of record JBCAUA010705623.1, on the reverse strand, counting down.
TGTCTTCACTGTTCAGTTAGGCAATATTGCTGGGTCTAGTTGCAGAAGTATCTTAATCTTATGGTACTGTATGTGTTGTGATGTGATATCTATTACCAAACATTGGTTTGTATCAAACTGTATGACATTGGTATGAGCTTTTGTTCTGTGCTGAATGTCTGGTGAAGCAGGGAATAAACTTTGCTGTACATATTGCAAGAGGGACATTTGTTGCAGATTTTTATTTGTGATTGACCTGTTTATCTTTGGTCTACTTCTATCTATCATTCTGTGTGTCATCCATCCATCCATCTGTCTATCTGCCATCTGTCCATCCATCTGTATGTCTGTATGTTCTTCTATTGTTCCATCCATCTATCCATCCATCCATCCAACCACTCACCCCCCTTCAAATCCATTCATCCATCCATTCATCCATCCAGTCATCCATCTATCCATTCAACCACTGACCCACCCACCAATCCATCCTTCCATCCATCCATCCATCCATTCTATCCAGCTATCCATCCATCTATCTATCCATTCAACCACTCACCCCCCCCCCCCCCCCCACCGCTCCATCTTTCCATCCATCTATCCATTCTATCCATCTATCCATCCATTCTATCTATCCATCCATCCATCCATCCATTCTATCCATCCATCCATCCATCCATCCGCCCCATCCGTCTCTTCCTCCATGTGTGAGACTGCCTCTCTCCTTGTCCATTTATACAGTCTGTCTGCGTGTCTGTCCACCTGTCGATTGATTGGCTGGTCGATCTGTCTATCCTGTCTGCAAAGCATACACATCACCATTGCAAATATTTCAAATTCTTAACGAATGCAATCGAACCACGTTCACATAAGAAAATATCTTGGAGTAAACAACACCGTATCACCGCCCATAGAGACAGGGGCCGGCACTGCGTAACTTTATGTAACCCACCATCTCAGTTATTGCCCTTGTCTAGCGATGTTTGATCAACGTAACACACACGCAAAAAAAGTCATTTTGTCAATCTGTTACATTGTTACATGGGGCTTTATATTCACGCCTGAGCTGTCACGGTTTCTATATGAGTTACCAGATAGTAAAAGTGTTTCTGAAAATGGCTATGTATGGTCGGCCTATTATCGGTGAAGTGAATTTTGACCATCAACAAAATTATTCTCCTTTTTTGCCAAACACAAGACCACAAACATTGTCAAGAACTAAGAAGGGGGGGGGGGGGACCCACTTTTTTTTACTTGTTATCTGAAGCATAAATAACAGAAATTCTAAAGACGTGATGAATATGTTTTATGTTTATTAATATATTGTGATGATTTTTTCACAGTCTTTTTTTTTTTTCTTGACGTGTTTTAAATGACAAGATTAAAAAAAAAATCTCCTTCTTTGCAATGCTTGTCCTATACCTCTTGTGCATATCAAAGCGAAGAAATAAAGCTGGCAGGGGGAAAAAAATGGCTAAATCTTTCTGAAAATTCGGTCCGAGAACAATCTTGTTCCATGGTAAGCAAGTGAATTTTGAATGATGAGAAATATAAGAAGTACTCAAAATTACTCATGATTACTGAGATCATGTTTTGAGTCAGAATTTACTCAAATTGTTGCTTTAAAATAAGTAAACAATCTACTGAAAATAACTGCATAAATCTAGTAGACGACATTAATTAACCCTAAACAAATCACGAGGCTGAGCCGCTGAAAATTAAGCAGGGTGGTATCTAAATTAATTATTCTAAGTTAATCTTGATTAAAAACAAACAAACAAACAAGACAAACAACAGCAACAACACCAACGAAAAAAAAAAAAAAAAGGTCTGGTATCTACAAACCACACTGTTATACAGCATATACGCTTATACATTAATAATTACGTTATCTAGGACTAATAGGCACTAAGACTAGCCGAACGTAAGTACGGCTAGACACTCCGTTTTCTTTTTTACGTTTAAAATCTGGCTCAGTCTAAGTAACTGACAGTTTAATATTATTTTGTCGGGGTCTGCTATTTTTTTTTTTTTTTTTTATTACTTGCTACATTTACTTACAACATAGCACAGTAATATTATATTATCCCCTACAGAGTCATGATACCATAACAGTTATTTGGTTGAAGCAGTAATGTTATGTTTTCGTGTATGTTGGGGTGAAGAATAAAAAAATTCATTTGTTAATTGTGAACAAATTAAACCAGCATGATAGACCTGCAATAATCAACAGAAAGTGACGTCATCAAGACATTTGACCGGTAACAGCTGGACCAAAGTGGACACTGGCCATTCGGTAAAAGAAATTGTGGGCGTGAAGAAAAAAAAGGTAAACCAAAACCATTGCAGTGAAGTCATTCAGCTGTTACTTTTTCATCTCGACAGTCAATGATCTCGACCACTCCGTGTTGTTCTCTTTCGAGTAGTCTGGCAAAATGCGATATCTGTCTTTGTGACAGTGACACTGTGACGATCTGATGTGTCACGCGGTTGTTGTGGAATGTCATTAAAGAAAATAGTCGTGTATTTTTGTGACTCAGCTTTCATATTCTGTGTGATTAAAAATCTACAGAAATAGTTTGTATCCGCAAACTTTGCAAGTAGCTCAGGAGAACCATATTCGACTTCTATAAAATTAAGACTCTTCTAAGTTTCAGCTACAAAATTGGCGTTACAACTTATACAAGTAGGTCATACGTCATATCGATCCCAATTCGGTTTGTTGTCCATAAGGTTAAGAGTTACGAATTCCCCGGGAGTTGTGATGTTGCTAGTGAAGCATGATTAAGTATCTTAACAACACTATTCCAATCGAATCCGTTGCAAATAAACTGATCGTTTATAAGTGTCTCTAGTTAACTGTTAGAAAGAATTTCACTTCGAATGACGCGGAAGCTGATGGGCGAAATAAGACAGTAATTCAACGTAAGATATTTTTGCTTGTTTGTTTGTTCGTTTCATTTGTTTCTTTGTTTGTATGTTTTTTGCTTTTTGCTGGCAGACTTAATCGATATAAAGTCCCTAATTTTATAAATATAAATCTTTTATCAGGAGAAAACTTGGCTTAGTAGATCCAGCTTTGTCCGTTCAATCAACATTAGGGAAAAAGTATCATTCGCTGGCTTTAAAAAATGGCGACCGTCTGTAAAGGCCACTGCCTGAGAATTTCGTATTCAATCATTCTTGAAAGTGCAATAACTATGAATATTTAACATCTTACTAATTATAAAGTTGCATATATGTCCCAATGACGACACAGAAGCCGAATTCAGTATCTACCTTGAAATAAGCTTATTTCAAATTATAATTCAGCTCTGCATCTTTATCACTGTTAAATTTTTACAGATTCGCCCGCATGCATTTGCAGATATTCTAGAAATTTAACATTGTGGCAGACGTTAATAGCATTCTAACATGTGAGGAATGTGATACCGGGTCTTGCAAATAAGCGTTATGAAATCTGCTAAATTTCAAGCAAGACTGAGAGGTTTGAGAATACGGTGTCTCGATATGAACTCCAAATGATCGGCAATTCTAGGATATACCTTTGGCAATAGAACAGATCGTCAACATTTCTTTTCACAAAAACAGATCTAGATCTATTATGTGTGGATGGGCGTGGCTTGCAGCAATTTGGGCGGTACTAAATGCTGGCCACGCCTTCTTGTTTCCACATGGCAGCCAATCGGGAGACACAGAACTTCTAGGTGACAGGTCTCCACTGTTAGACCTGAGTCCACCATTTCCCTTCTATGGATACAAGCATTCGCAGATATTGGTAAGTCTTGACTATTCCACTCCTTCTTTACCGTCTCAGTGTAATCGAATTAAGTTTATTCTGTATGTATTAAATCTTTCAGCTATAAGACGGATCTCCATAATCGATTCTTTGACTCCTCTCTGAAAAGATCCAGGTCTCATATTTTCTGTCTTTCAGGATTAACAACTGAATTGCCTAGACTGACATTGGAAATTCAAAGAGCGAGAAGTTAGAAGCTCTTTGATTGACTGATTAATTGGATGAAAAGTCGAATTTGGGCTCGTAGACCTTGTCGTTTTATTTCGCCCATTATTGATCCTTCGATTTTCAGATATAATTATGTGATAAGAATGTTATCCCTAAAGGACGGTGCTCAGCATAGATTGTCCATAATCACAATTCTCGAAATTCCAGACACAAAAATTCCTAAAGACAAAGAAGAATGAAGAATGTTTAATACAAGTACTAGTTTCTGTAGCTGATAAATCGATACCGCATTGCCTGTCGATCACTTAGAACAGGTCAGATACCTTACAGCGAGTGGATTACCACATCTTACCTCTAAAACCAGTCCCAGTCCCAAACCCAACCATCATCCCAACCTTTCTCCAATCCCAACCCAATCTCAACCTCAATCTCAACCCCAGGCTCAGCCGCAATCCCAAGCCCGACCCAACCTCAATCATAATCCCAATCACAAGCCCAATTCCAATCCCAACTCTACCCCAACCCTAGCCCTAATGAGATATTCTACAATAACTATGACAGCGTTAGTTATGCACTGTGGTGCTTAGGCATCCCTTTGCCTACGTTTTCTCTATGGGTCCACCACTAGTAGGTGATGGTGATGTCTGTGTAAATCCACTTTCAAAAGTTTAATTATCTCCCGCTTGTGAAGTCATATAAGAGTGACACTCTTTGAGATAAGAATCCCTTTTCGTAACTGTATAACTGCGTCACCGGCACTGGGCTCTGCTCTCTTCCTCTTTCTCTCTCCAGATCTACAGAGATGCCTTCCTGACATTTGACAACACCACTAGAGATGTAGACATGCTTGACCAACACAACATTCCTGCTGAGGTCATCTGGGGGTCAGTGATCCTGACAGAGAGCATGGGGAGTTCTGGCACTGTAACCTACAGGTAGGTGAGGTATCTGTCACACCCGTGTTGGATTCGATAACTCGATTTACAACTGAGATGGCGATATTTTCTATTAGACTTATATGAATGCTTTGTAATGTGACCCTGACATGGTTCTTTTAATGCGTGATGTAAATTGTCATATTATATCCATACTCTGCAGAGCCCGAATGCAACATAATTATAATCGAAAACACTTAATCAGAATTTGATTCTATGATGACAACCAGATTAAAGGCATTGGCGTCTTGTATCTTTTATATCAGGAGATATCATACAGAATAATTACTTGTCATATTCATGCAATAAAACGAGATCTCTCTCCAGTATTGAACTTAGCATTTTTTTCGTACCGTAATTTGTAAATAAATAATGTTTTGGGCCTCAGTGCAGTGGGTTTAACCCTACAATCTTGTGGAAAAGCGGCTGAAAACAAAGCTTTCTTTAGAGTTTCCCCCTCGTGGTCTGAGACGGAGTGCCTATCTTTCTAAGAGAGTAACAAGTTTAACGCATTTTTTTTTTCTAAGGCTTAGAATGATGCCATTCTCTGTTTTTACTATCTGCATAATCTGAACTGAACTGACAATGTGCGTAGGATTGGCGTTATTTTGGCCAAAATGTGGCCGTGATTCTGTACTACAGCACTCTGGAGACGTGATCTGTGTTATAATTATGGGCTTGATCTGCTTCGGGGGTGATCCACAAAATGCACATGTTATTAACGCTGCTGTAATAGTAATGCTGTCTTGAGAGGGTCTTTCAGATGTGGGGTTGGTATGCGGTCAAAATGGGGGGGGGGGGGACAATAATAAAGACATATACGGAGCCCGCCACAAAAAAAAAAGAAAGAAATATAAATGAAGATAAAATATATAAATAAATAAAAAAGAAAGAAAATAGTAAATAAAGATATAATAAATAAATAAAGACACACACACACACAAAAAAAAAATAGAAAGAAAGAATATAAAAATATATACGCAAGTCAGTGAAATAAAAATACATCTGTGTATAAATGTCTTAATGATATAGTAACCATGCATCAAGAGTCAGTACACGTTACCTGTGGTATCTATAGTACAAGATGGGCTGAAAGTGATGGCCATCAATTTCCAGACATATATTTGTAAGCCGAGTTAGTGTTAATACAAGCTTTTATTTCCTAAAGTTTGTACACATTAACATTTTGTTTGTCGCAGATGTCTATATAAGATGATGATATGCTAGTAAGCTACCTATTGAATTACTACGCATCAATTCCCCCATATTCTCACCTCACAATTCCACAGGTTGACGAAAGAGCCGGAATGTCTCTACCGAATCTCAGATCTGGCCCAGTCATTCAAAGAATTTTCTGCACGTTTTCAACCAAAGTATGCACTCATAGTTACCTGGGATAATGTCGACAGTCCTAGTTACGATAATATTTCAGAAACCCAGGTAATGTGTGGGTCACATGTGGTCTTGGGTAAGATATGGAATCAGGGGTCTCTAGCACAATCATGCACTATCAGAGATGGTCATGAGAAGTGAATTTTCACTGTTTTCTGTCGCTTCTTTAACATGTTTCCCCAAATCAGTTTGCCTGGGATGAATACTGTATTATTTGTTTCATGTCCATTTGATCTTATCATATTCTATCTTCTCCTATCCTATCCTATCCTATCCTATCCTATCCTATCCTATCCTGTCCTATCCTATCCTATCCTATCCTGTCCTATCCTATCCTATCCTATCCTATCCTATCCTATCCTATCCTATCCCAGAGTACTGAAGACCGTTGCATCGTTATAGAATATTTGCAAACGGCCTCCTGAAAGTCATCTTTCCAAAATAAAGAAAGTGGCACTTACCACCTTTCTGTATGTCATGGTGAGTAGAATCCGTGATCACATCCGCCCCTTTATGCACTTGTCCAGCTAACCATACAGACGGGACAAGGCCATATATGACGTTTTTGGGCCCAGTACGTTGGCCACTGTTTCCGACAAGGAGATAAAAATCCGGGACTTCCTCCGAAACAAGAATGGCATTTGGTATCTCTGACGAAACAGTGTAACAGTCAACGTAGCAGTCGTTCAGATGTTTGTTAGCTTGTTTGTTTGTTTGTGGTGGGGCTTAACGGCAAATCAGCACGATCATGGCTATATTATGCCAAACACGGTAAGATACGTTTACACGTCAAGAAGAAGAGAGGAAAGAAAGCGGGATAGAAAGCAGGTTCAAGAAGAGAGAGAGAGAGAGAGAGAGAGAGAGAGACAGACAGACAGACTGACAGAGACAGACAGACAGACAGAGACAGGGAGAAGAAATCCATCACTGGAATGTCGACGATGATATTCCATGATCGATATCCGACCGATAGAGGGCTTTCACCGCCTGCAGGTGGGAGCAAAGAACTTACATCTGTACCCGAGGCCCCCGCCAGGGCGCCATTCAGAGTCATCCATTCAGTGAATGGCACTGTACGAACTGCTTTTAAAACAAAACAAAACGAAAAATGAAAAAGTTCGAACAATACCAGGGCTCAACGTTTAAGGTTACGTTCAAGATGGCCAACGTTTCCATGACAACCAATCGTCAACAATTTCAGTAGAGGCTATTTTCCACGCCATGTGAATTGTGAGCAATGATACACACCTACATCTAGAAAGATCTGGACTGAAGGTGTGAAATACATTATAGATCCATGAATTATGACGTCAGACTTCCGCTTCCGCCAGCCTTTTTTTTTAAACACAGAAGTTAACAAAAACAAAGAATATGACGTCAGACTTAATTTCCGCTCCACTTTTTTACACGGAAGTAAACACAAACGGGGAAAGAATCTATAAAACAACACAGCATCCGAACCGACTCCGTCAAGATGTCCCTGCTAGCAGCAAACAGTTCCTTCCAGCGACCTCACTGGGGCAGCAGCAGAGGGTTAGAAGATAGAAGAAAGATACGAGTTGAAAAAGACTTCAACTATACACATAGACAGACAGACGTGTTTGTGATACATACATACATACATTTATTCATCCTTCCATCCATCCATCCATACATCCATACATCCATACATTCATCCATCCATCATCCATCCATCTATCCATCTATCCATCCATCCATACATACATACATACATCCATCCTTACATAAATACATACATACATACATGCATACATACATACATACATACATACATACATACATACATACATACATACATACATACA
>JBCAUA010705512.1:0-15334 GCA_038406235.1 Peronia verruculata | reverse complement strand
AAAAAAGACCCCCAGGAACCCCCCCCCCCCCCCCCCCCCCCCCCCTCTTGGTACAAGAATGCAATAATATTTAAATATAGGCTATTTCAAGCAAAAAGTTTCTATGCTCATTCCAAATTTAGTCATACATACATGTATTTTTATCCACAGATCACATTACTGGAACCAGCCTTGGTTGTACATGCCATCCTTAACTCATTCCATGAAACTCAACACAGTCATCAATTTTCATATTACTCAGGACAACCTAATCTAATAATTAATTTCCTTTTGAGACTCATCATACCGCTTTCATTGTTGGAGCATTGTTTTAGTCCTGGTCTGAAGAAAAGAGAGTAAACAATGGATGAAACTGCAGCTTATCTGTTCCTGGCTGCAATTGCACTTATAATTATTGTGATATTTCTAGAAGTGTTCAGAGTTATCAATAAAAAACACAAAGTTGATCACTCTTTATCACCTTTGCCCCAAGAGACAACTATGTGTCTTTCGCCTGATTGCATTCGATGCACAAGAAACAAAGAAATACTACAGAGTGCATTAACCAAACTGAGTTATTTCGCTGATGATTATCAAAAGGAACTTGGAGACAATGATTTGGAGACTGTGACCCTGGACATAAGAAAATCCATAAGTTTGCTGAAGCGGAAAGAGCAGCACTATTCAGTTTTGCGTGACAAATTAAGAATTAGGAAATCAGAGGTCAACACTTCATCCCCAGTTGTGTTTAAACTGTCTGGACTCAGGGAAGAGAAAGTATGGTCTGTGGATGATTTTCCTGCATTGCAAATCTTGGCTAAGTATCTGAAGGATATTGCTCTGGAATTTGAACATTTGTACAAAAGTCCTTTAAGTGAAACGCAATCCCTGTGGAAGACGAATGAGACAGCTAGTGGGAAATGGGAAATTGCGCAACTCATAGATCAAGGCAGGCGAACACGAGCTGCAGACTTCTGTCCAATAACAATGGAGGCATTGCAAAAAATACCATACCTCCTATCAGCAAACATTTTCGGCGATGTTTCCTTCTCAGTTGTACACCCTGGTACAGAGATAGCAACTCACTGTGGTTCAACCAATTGTAGGATTCGCTGTCATTTAGGTGAGTCTTTTTCAGTTCCTTTTCATTTAAATTGTCCTTTCCTTATCTTTTTTTTTTTGTCTTCTTGTTTTTCTCTTTTGTTTATAAATGACTGTTTGCTTTTTATTAATTAGTTATCACTCTCATTTTATAAAATAGAAAGCATATTATTATGAACGTACAAAAAATTGTTAGCTCCTAAGAGGATAACTTGTCATTGCTGTTTACATTCATCTTTACAAGAACAGGAATGTTTTAATGCAGTAGTGTTGATGAGTATGAATGTTTAATGATATGCAGGATTGTGAAAGGAAAATTGGATATTATGTATTCTGTGTTTCCTGTCCCCTCTAAGAACATTGTTATTATGTATTTTTAGCATTCTTTCTGTGCTTACATTTCATAATACAAGAAATATTGTGTTATAACTAGAATCAAATTCATGTGAAATTAGGCTTTGCTCATGACATGATGCCGACCTATATACCACTTTCACTAACTGGTAAGTTTTTATTCAGATCAGATGCTCTCTTTCGTAATCAGAGATCAACTTGGCAGGTGAATACAAAGAACTATTACACTGTATATAAAATCAGATCATTTACAGTTAATAAAGCTCAGGGCATCTATCATTTCTGTGAACATCAGTCTGCTTCTAAGACAGAAAACTGTTGTAAGATGTAATAGCGCTTTTGTCCTGTCAGTGTAAACATTTTAAGTGTTATTTGTTATGGAATTTCGCAGGTCTGAAAGTTCCAGGAGATGGTACAACTTTTCTTCAAGTGGCTGATAAGAAATGCCACTGGCAAGAGGGAAAATTGGTCTGCTTCAATGATGCCTTTCCTCATTCAGTTCACCATCAAGGGGGCAAGAACAGCAGCGTCAGGGTTGTGATGTTTGATGTTTGGCACCCAGATATTACTGAGACTCAGAAAAAGATGCTGAACTATGCATTTGGTGTTTAATTAAAAAGAGCATAGCTGCCACATGTTATGAATTTATTTAATGAGAGATCATTTCGCAGATTATCTGCCCCTCCCAAAAGACCAGCCCTATTACTTCCCTTTGTGCAACAAAAGAGGTGTTCAGCAAGCAGTGGAAAGAGGAAAAAATCCTTTTGCTTCTTGTCTTTTGAAAGACTGATCAGTGAAAAAATTTTAAAAATTACAACAAAAAAAAGAAAACATTCTCTCTAAGCTATAATTCTGTTGGAATTTTTCATGGTGTATGTTTCAAACTAAGGGTCCCAAAACTTTTTTTTTCCTCTTTGCACTACTTGTTCAATTCCCCTTTTGTCTGGTAAAAGGGAGTAGTAGGACTGAGCACAACTATCTCCCATTTGCTTCAGAGCCATATAAACCTAGACGTGGTGTCACTTTCTTGCTGGAAAAAAATCGAACTCCTTCTTAGAGTAGGCTTAGCTTGTGAAGTGAATTGAAGTGAACATTCACCTGTGCCAGTTTAACAATTAGGGATTCACAATTAATTCTTTGCACCTGGGAGTGGCTCTTTATAGTTTGCAGGTGCTTCTTTCCAAATCCCTGAAATTAATTAGGCAATGCTTTCAAAGGAAGAGTACTTGAAAAGGAGCAAGAGAAAAGAATCTATCCTACTTATAAAAATGATTTTGTTCTATACGACAATTATTATGAACATTATTACATTGCAGTGCTTTCCACAAGCCTGCATATTTGCCCACTCACAAACTTTAGGCTCTATAGAATATGGTGGCTATGCAACAGATGTTCGTTTACACTGCAAATTTCTGGCATTTCAGTATTGTTGATGTGGAGTGAATAGAGACAAAACAGATCTGATTAGTGGATGACACTTGGCTTTCCTTAATCTTTTATATATGAGTATGAGCAGGTAATGATATGCAGTGGAACGGGTGAAGGAAGTTGTGCAAACTGCCTGTTTTTTTTTATTTTGTTTTGTTTTGTTTTTCTTTATTTTATTATTCATTTTCTATTATTTGTGGCCTTTAGATATTTAACCCTTTGAATCTAAGACACTGACATCAAGGTTTATTTAATATAGTATACCTTAAGCTTTGATGTAAAGGTCACCTTAGCATTTTGTTTCAGAAGAGGCGAACAAAATTTTGATATTGGTTATTAATATAACTACAGCAAGTTTGTGTAATTTTTGCTTTTTTTTTTTTTTTTTGCTGTTTAAGTTTTTTTTTGTTGTTGTTGTCAACATGTTTTTGCCCTTCCATGGGAAACAATTTAAAGATTTAGGCCTTGTATGTGTTTGAATTCAAGGCAGTTTGACTTAGGATGGCTATCATCATATCTCATAACACTTGATACAATGAAACATAATATGTGTATATATTCATGAATACAAAATATCTCAGACCATGATCATTAAAGAGAAATAAGAGTCACTACATGACTAAATGATTAGAGAAGTAGTAGTTTCTCGTGGAAGGAGATGGGAGACTTGTCTCCATATCAGCAATATCATTACATGTATTTAGTGGACACATGTTGTCCATGGCCTAGGCTGTGAAAAGAACAAGGGGAACACATTCAGCCCACAACATAATCACATTTTGTAGCTCTTTGAACAGCACAATTTCAGTGTTTGTTGCTTATGAATCCAGCTAGAATTAAAAGTTCAGGTTTGAGGTTGAAAGGGTTGATAATCTGCAGTGAAGGGAGTGACCAAAATTAGCTGTTTGAAAAATGAGTGATTCTTTTTTTTTAATATATATTTAGCACTTTGTCTTTATTAATTTGCAGTGAACTGTTCTCTTGTTTATTTGAATGGATAGCCATGCGTTAATAAATTATATACATGTATATATATATATTACACATATGTGTTCATGAAAAGCACATATTATCTAAAGAAATCCTGATCATAAATTAATGAATTATTGAGCAGTCCATTCCTTGATAACTCATGTTCTTTTCCTCAGTCATTATTACATTTTGAAGAGATGTTGTACTTTTGAAATATATTATGTAAAAATTCATAGAAGCTAGAGTCCTCTGCGAAGAATAGATATACTGAAGGTTTCTCACCTCCAAGGCAACAGCTGCTTTTGAAAGGATAGATGATTACTTCTGGCGATCCCCACGGAGATAAGGCACAGGATCACATCGGTAACAACTTATACCTCTGACACTTGCAGACATGTGTGTGATTTCAGCTTTGGGCTGCAGAGACACATATGCTTTAATTGCAGACACACAGTCACCATCATCATCAGGCTCCATTAGACAACCACCATGTCATGTATCGTTAACATTTCATTATTCAAGTACACCTTAAAACGGTTCTTAGGAAAACGCTTAAAACAAAACTTGGGTTATTACAAATAACCTTTTGGAACAGTTATTTTGTTATGCTTAATATGAAATAAAATTATGTTAGGAAAAGTAGCGTCATTACAAATGACTTTGGCTTCCCCGATAACACTTTCCGTTCATATTAAGGTGTAACCAAGTCCAAGCTCAGGCACCAGGTCATAATTTTTCAGACAAAAAATTCATCTGTGAGTGCATCAAGTACTCACAAGTGTTGTACTGCCCAGCACTGTGACACAATAGGAAAGGTATGGTCTGAGGTGCGAGTGCGTAGAAATCACGCACCTAACCCTCACCCACTAAACACTAATCACACGTCACCCTCCCCTCATGGCCCCAGTCGAATATGACATACCTTGTGAGCATGTGACATGGTACGCGCCTGTGCCTATTTATAGCCACAAAACTACAATATTAAAGGATGGCTCTCCCTGTAACCACTGTCCTTTGTCTTTTCAATTATGCACACTTGCAGGCACTTGGTCAGTCACATCAGTTGTTCGTTGAAAGGCAGTATTGAGAAGTCGATAATTTTTCTTCAGTTTCATACTATAAACAGATCTACCAATGCAGCACTTGATCATAAATCAAGTTTAGATCTAGGTGGCAGACTTAGTAGTGAATTCATTAATATTTCAGCATGTAAAAAAAAAAAAGAGAATAAGAGATGAAAAGATAAGAATCTAGATCTAGCCAGCAAACCAAAGGCAAATCCAGATCTAGGTGTTCAATTCTTGCTGGGTTTGGTTGCCGGATGTAGTGTTATACATGTAATTTGGTCTCATTTCTTTGTACCTACCAGTATGTGTTTACCACTGGAGTTCAAACTAACACCCATTCATAAAACAGATGAACATTTAATGAAAAAGTCTTTGGTATCTAGTGCTACAGAAAGTACATGTAATGGTGAACTCTTTTAGGGGCATACATTAGTAAGGTAATTTAACCACATACATACTATTGACATACAAAAGTATGTCTGTGTATGAAACTGCTTCAAAGAATTGGGTTTACTGGTACAGAATGGCTGTTTCAGTTATTGCGAAGTAGCGATAAAACAAAAGGTTCTTCATTCTCCCCAAATTTCGTTTTTAAATGTTTGTTACTAATGAGCCCATCAGAATATGTTTTGATATGTGTTTATAGGAGGTGTAGTTCAAAATTATGGCCTTCAGAGTGCAGTAATTTGTATTTTATCATATGAGGCATACCTCAAGTACATTTGTATTTGAAATTAGAATGTTTTTGGTGCTAATTTTATTCTCATTGTTCTACATATCTGTCATAATATTTATCAATACCTAATTTGGTATGTCAAGTAGAAAGAAAAATTCCTCATTTTAACATTAATGGAAGAAGCGAGAAAATATATAGCTGGAGACATAATGATCAAACACATGCTGATCATGTTAACGTTTGATCAGTGTTGTTTACAGAAGCATGTTCAAATAAAAGAACATTATTAAACATACTGTTCTCAAAGGTAGCTATATGACATGCATTTCTTTATCAATGTAACTCAACAAATTTATTCGAAATAACAAGCATTTGATGAAAGTGTGTACTGATTCTGTTAATCGCGCATGATACATTTTATTTATTTTTGCTCTGTGCCAACTGCCATTACATTTTTGTATCCTTGATTTGGTGCTGCTTGCAGTTTGCATAATTGTGTGCATACTTTTTGCTTGAGATTTACTTTGGCAGGTTATTGTGCAAGAAGTGTTTACAGATTCTGAGAATGACTGGGTGCTCCAAGTTGTGGAGTTGACTGAATAAAGAAAATACAATCCTCTGATGTTCATGAGTTTGGTGGTTTAAATTTTAACTTTGAAAAAGAGTGGATGTGAATGTTGTGTCTATAAATTTAACTTAAGCAGGATAGGGAGTGAGGACCATAGAAGAAATTCAACTCGCACATGAATCATTAATGATTCTCCACTCAGTATATTGTCAATGCTGTTATTGCTGTTCCTCATCATATTATGCCCTCAACCATACAGCAAGCATACTCTCAACTTTGTTCTGGTTTGTAGGTACTGTCTTTCAGTTTGTTCCATTCATCTTTTCATAGGCACATGTTGTTGTTGTTGTTGTTGTTGTGATTGTATGTGTGTGCATGCATTTGTTTGTTTCTCAAGTGAATGTGGCTTAATTTCTTAATGAATATTCAAAAATCTTTATGCTCTTCTCCTTTTGCACTAATCTGATGTCATGCTATTTCCATGAGAAAGCACCCTATCAATACATATATTTCAGTACAGCAGAGAAAAGGATAAATTGAAGATATGCAGTTCTTTATGCCCTGAAACATGGGTAAACATGAAAGTTATTGATGTTATGTGCGTATTGTGGTGTGGGATGTGAGATTATGACTCCATTATGAGGGTATTATAATAAAAATATATTACCTTTAATTCTCATGACTCAGTATAAAATTCCATGTTTCCCGATGGCCTGTGGTGAAGTCTTATACCAGTCCATCAGTATTGGAAAGTTATGTCTTTCAGTATTGAAGTGGATAAGAACATCAATGCAGTACTCATACGTATCTATGGATTAATGAAGTCTAATCTCATCTTTGATCTCTGGTCAACTAAACAGCCCTTGGGAAGCCACCTTAGCCAATCAACTGCAATGTATGCCAGCAGAGAATCATAGCTCCAGTTGTTAAGTTTCCAGAGTCATTTGAACCTATCAACATACACTATGTGCATGACTAAGAATAAAGATTCCAGTTGTACATGCATTTTGTTTTCTTTTTACCATCAAAGGAACAGAGGCAAATCAAGAGAAGTAACTTACTAACTTGAATGCCTTTCAGTTTTTAGATATTCAATCAACTAAATATCAGTGCCTCTTTAAACAGATATCCAAGCCTACTTACCTTAGTATATGCATGGCAAGTAATGAAGGCTCCACTTACGAACTGTTTCATTTCATGGCCAAAGAAATAAAGCAAGAGAACTAATTAAGCCTCAAATGCTTCAGATGCAGCTGAGCATGAAATGGTGTGCCAACAAGCACATGTATAGATACTGTTACTATTATGTGTAACTGATTTCCAGTATTGTTACATAGTAAAACAACCTCATGTATTTGTAACACACCACAGTGACTCAACATAAAGATACACATGACTTGATATCATTGTGAAATTCAACATGAAATATATTTCTTTCACAAAATAACTAAACTCAACAAATGCACAGTGCCAGCCACAGAGCAGCTACTTGTACACATGACATTCCATATACAGAATAAAAAAGCAACAACAGTCTCACTAAATCTGCAGCTACTATAATACAATATATTGTACAACAACAAGGTATGATACTATTTTAAAATATCACCTCAAATTACCATTCACTTCTTGTTACAAAATCTAAAATACCAGTATCTCAAACTCAAAGTTTAAGTTACAAATGAAATTTTGTCACAAAATCTCAACTTTTTTTTTTTACCAATATGAAAAATCTGAGATAAAATGTCCAGATTTACTAATATTAAAAACCTGAGATAACGTCCACATTTATCAAAACAAAAAATCAAATATTCTAACCAAAAGAGAAATATTCACAAATTCCAGTGGAACAGAAAATGACATACAGTGTATTCCAGAATGATTTTTGCTATGTGACAGATAGAGTTGAACATTGTATTCAAAATTCTGGGCCTTATCTGTCATTTGGCATTATTCTTTTATTTTCTAAAAGATGTCCCTGCCATATAATTACCAGAATGATCTGCTGCCCACCCAACCATTTGGGCTTACTGCTACTAGTAGCAGTTTTTGGTTGCAATAATTTACATAGGTATGGTCTGCAATTATGTGGCTCATTCTCTTAGACGACTGGCATGTAGGGCTCAAAAATGGGTCTTAAGTACATCTACATCTTCTATCTCACTTTTATAAAGTTCTGGCCATGAAGTTTAGAACAATTTAACAGATTCTGTCAATACTTCAGTGCACAAGATCTAGATAAATACTGTTTTCATAAATTTTACAGGAGAGATCACAAAGAAGTTTCTTATAGATATACTTTGAATGAGTGTGTTTTAATCAAAATGGCAAAGTAGGAAATGTGTGTTGTGTGTGCGTGTGTGTGTGTGGGGGGCGCGGGGCGGGTCCTTAAAATAAGGTTTTGGGACTAAAGTATTTTTTACACACTTTGCACGCTTCTCATACTGGAAAGACAACAGATGAGGCCAGAAACATATGTCTAGTTTTATGCCCCAAAACAGCACCACTAAATGACTGTATAGAGAGATGAAAATTCAATTACGATTTTCTCAATATGTATGATTTCCTCACTTTTTTCCCTAAGGCTTTTTTATTTCTCAACCAACTGCCTTCAAATTTGGAATATACATCCTCCATAGCATGTGTTGTAATAAAATGCATCATTTTTTCTAATTTCATTTCCTTTTTTGAAAGAAAATTGGCTATTTGGTGGAAAATTGTGAAAAATTTACATCCATCAATATATATATTTAAAAAAATTTATAAAAAATATTCTATGATATGTAAGTAAACAAAAAAGCATATATACATTTTCCATTTACACAGGGTTATATTATTCATGTGAAAAGTTTCAAGCTGTTCTATTCAACATTCTAGGAGCTTTAGGCTTTAGAAAATAGTTAATTTTCAAAACACAAAATCCAATATCGTGGCGCTATCATAGAAATGGATGCAAAACAATAATTTTTTTCCTCTAATTTGGACATGCTAAATCCAAATTTGAAGCATGAAAAAACCCTAGTTCAAACATTCGATAAATCACTCTCAGCACCCGCATCCCCTCTTAAGAGAGTGTGTTTTTGTGTGGAGAAAGCAATTTCAACAATTTTTATACATCTGCTAAAATAAAACCACTACATACGATAATCAAATATTAGCATAATTCTCAATGGACTGTATTGCTTTTTGAGCCTAATGTCAAATATGCCAGATCTTTAATATTTTCATGACATGGTTTCAATTCATAGATTTTCATGGCAAGTTAGATAGCCCTTTGAAAACAAGAAAAGCCTTATCTTATATACAGTATCAGAGAAGTAAAATATCTGTCATTTCTACCAGAGCGACACTTAAACTTTCATATGAGATGCAACATGATAAAATCAGGCTCTCGTCAAATTTCGATCATATGGAGATATTGGTATCACCATTAGAGGTTATTCATTTTCAAGGTGTGAAAAAAATTTTTGTTCTATCTTAATCAGAAGTCCAGCTATTGACAATTAAAGATGATGAGGGTGACCTGTTGCTGCAACTGAAATTAGTGAGAACATGGTGATCACTTTTGTAAATTCTTATTAGTCTTTATCAGCCCATGCCACTAAATTACAATTTTTGGGTTTTACTCAATCTATTTCAACAAATTTAACTCTGAAATGCATTTTTACATTGATATAGAAGGGTTCTTTGAGACAAAAAAAAAAAACTGCATTTAAAATTCGTTCACTGTTAATGAAAAATGTGATTTCTTCGGTCACTTCAGTTTGACAAGCGCCTGATTTCAGCGTGTTGTGTCTCATAGTCTAGTCAGAGATTCACAATGCTGCCACTTCACATCACAACCTCAACAAACATGACTGTACAAATATAATGTTGCTGTATCAACTTTAAGGTTCTTAAAGTTAGTTATGTTTTACCTTTCATCCGTCTGTGGATGATTACAGTTCTTTTTTTGCTTTTCAATCTCCTATGAGAGGTTGTCTCGCGCTTAAAGTTATACCTATAATTTTCTATGCCTTTAACCTTCTGTGGGTAGCTATTATGGTTCTTAAGATTATGGTTATAAATGGTCATGACAAGTCTGTCTACTAACAGGGGGATGGTTATCCCGGAACTCCTAAAAAGAGATACAGATTTTGCTTTTTGATCTCCTGCAGTGGTTATCTCATTACCGTAAACTCTTAAGGTGGTGCTATAAGTAGAAGAAGAGAATCATAAATTGTGCCAATTTATTTACAGTAATCTGATTTTTCATACCTTCCAAATGTTGGACTCCTGTTACTGACAGATTGTCTAAGAACAAAACTACATCAAGTTTCTTCAGGTATAGCAACCAATATGGATAACCCTAAGAAGAAAAAGAGATTGTGATAAACTCTATAACTTCTGTTTGCCAGACACAAGCGGTGTTGAACAAGCAGTGGTAGTAGAGAAAGATCACAGTACTTCTTGCCATTCAAAGATTGCTCACAAAAAAAAATTGATAAAAGTATTACAATAAAAAAAATGTCCTTATACTGTTAATCTTTTCAAGATGTAAGTAAAGAGTGCAAAAGTGTTTTACTATGACATTTGCCTTACCAAATAAAGTGAAGCAACTGTGCTAGTCTAACAGTTTTTATTTTCATCTAATGTCATATATTTTTGACCAATGGATATCTTCAACCAAAATGATCTCAATCTTGCGCTTTGGCAAGAGAATTCTCTCTTCATTTCTTATACAGTTTAACAGAGCATTTAGATAATGCCTCCACAAGATCTAATATTAGAATGTGGTTTTACGGATCACTTTCAGGGAAAATTATTTTTCTATAAGTAAGGACAGGCATTTCGCAAAATTCGAGATAGTATTAGAAGAAAGAATACAGAAATAAAAAGGGACTGCAGATTCTTTTCTTTATAACCGAGATTTCGCAACATCCGATTTTGTAATACCCGAGTTCCACTGTATATGTATCTAGTACGAGCAAAAGCATGATTGAAACATCAACACCATCGAAATGTCATTTCATAATTTTCAGTACTACCCTAAATGTCTTCTACTTCATACTGATTTCCTGTTCTACTAATCTCACTGTGCAAAACATTGTTTCAATCTGCATACAATACTTGTCATTATATTTAAATAAGAATACTCTGTCACAACAGAAATGTAAAGTGATGCGTTTTCCGCAATTCTTCCAAGAGAGTGAACGACATGCTATTGCCTTAAGTTGCTGTTTATCATAGTTTTGTGCTGCCTTCTTAAGTACAATAGATTAGAGTAGTCAAAAAGAAAAAAAAAAAAAATCATGAATGCTTAATACTATGACAGGATTCAGATGGAATGAAAAATAAGAACAGTTGTTTTCTTTTTTTTTTTTTGTGTGTGTGTTTTTTTTCACTGTTTGTTATTTATTCCAAGCAGTTTCTCCATCACACGTAATATGAGTCTCTTCCACAAACAAAATTAAATTTCACAGTTAACACTTTCTCCCCTTTTATTTCTTTCCATATCATGACCATCCACCTTATCCAACTGATTAGTACAAGAACATGCATTTGAACATTATTTATATCCTGTAAACTCACATTATTATGTTGTGTACCTATTATAGCTGTGCACATTATATTAGAACAAATTCTGTCCCTTTTACCCCAGAAATTTACATTATTATCTTTCACCATTCATGAACACCCCTCTGTGTTATATAACATGAATATACATGCAGAAAGCAGCACACATGTTCAAAGAACAGTGAATATTGCATCAGAGATATGCAAGGTTAAAAAAAAAAAAAAATGAAACTACAATGGTTTGTGAGAATAAATGTTACTTATAAAAAAGTATCATTCAGAACACCTCACATTCACATCATTGATAATTTCACTCAGAGATCTCCTTGACAACAACTTCAATGAATGAAAATATAATTCAGCTTCCATTCTCCAATAAGGAAAATATGTTCACTGGTTTGTTCATTCTTTGACAAATGAGGAAAAAAATGCTAAAAAATTCCAGCTCAGCTCAAAATACCCACATTGAGAATGTTGATTAATACTGTAGAAGATTTATCAGTGAGAATGAACTGCAAACAATGAATGCAAACTAAGACACCTTTGCATTTTGAATCTATGGCAAGCAGATCAAAGTTACAGTCATGGGTCTGAATGTTCTGAAAGCTGCAGTTGTATTTTGTACCATTATCTCTCACTAGTCTCACACTGCAAATGAAACAATTCAAGTGAGGTTTTGAGAGTTTCATACAAATGGTTTGTTGCTATCAAGAATTAAGAAGTGATTCATACAGACGCCCACTAAAGAAATTTTTGTGTTGAATTTATTCCTACTACATGTATCATCATGTTGATTTTTTAAACAGAAAATAGAAAAATCAGACATCCTACAAATCCCTTATATCTCCTAATAAAATACTGTTTTTGTCTTTCATATCCTATCTCACATTACATTTTCACATTGCTTTCATCATTTGACAACCGGAAGTGGCAGTGGATATCATAAGTAGTTCGCTATTTGAACTTCACAGAAAGACTTAGACATGTCTGGCAAATGTCAATGTCACTGCTCATGTTGATTTCCTCACATTTTTTTTTTCAAAATGTCTGTCACTATAAAATGAAGGAAAAATTACCCTTGTGGTTGAAATTTTGAGGCTTTTTCATTTTTTCTCAGTTACTGTTTGGTAAAATGTATGTGCATTTATTAACACAGTTCTGTGGCACAAAAAGGATAAAAAATAATAGGTAACCATAATTTTTAATGCTAGAAAGATATTTTGGTAATTTTTGCTGTTGTTGTTTTTGAAAAGTAAATATATCCAGAGAAAAATATGTCCTCAATAATAAAATCCCCTTGTACAATAACATAATCCATTCTGCAGCACAACTGATGGAAAGTTGATATATAATACATTATTTACAATGTAACATGTAAATGATGCAACAGTGTAATATTATTAAAAACAGTATTGAAGAAATAAACATCTGATCTAAACTAAATGACTGATTAATAAGATACACAATACAAATGCACACAAGCTGACCAGGAGAACAAATGAAGTGGACTGAACTGACTGAAAGCTGGAGAAATAACATACTATTCACATTGTCTTCCCCACCATACCATGACGTGAATAATGAACACACAAGGTGTTAGCTAAACTGTTGTCACAACTGCATCTCATCATCAACACTGTCAAACATGTCCAGGTCTCCTGCAATAGCACAGGTGCTACTTGTGTTCACCCTGTTGATGCCAAGGCCACTCGAGAATGGTGCTGCTCTGTTGAAAGGGGAAGAAGAGGGAAGCGGATCTCCCAGCGACAGACTGCGATGGCGCATTGCTGGCGGTGGTTGTGAAATGTTAGAAGTCATGTATTCCTCTGTGATGTCTGAGTTGGCTTCCATAATACTGTCTCTCAAAGGCAGTTGATTCAAATTGAATTGATGGACTGTTGAGTATTTGCTGTCGACAACACTAGTAGCAGTACTGAGACTAGTTGATGTGGTGTTTGTACTGTCCTCTTTAGAAATCTCCCTGATCAACTCTCCAGGTGATTTCCACAACACTATCTCCATACAGGGTTTTGCACTGAAAAGAATTATTACAAAAACTTAACATTACAGACTTAAAACAGTACTGGCATCTTCAATGATTGTGGTGAGAAGTATTGGTATCGTCACTGAATGTGGTGATACTACTGAGTTTTAATGATGGTCTAGTCCCAGCTGGGATTTAGTGATTCACTGATCTCAAAACAGACAGATACAAAATGAATCCTAAGTGAACTGCTTTCAGCACAACTGTAGAAGTGAATCTGTTTTTGAGTAAAAGATGGTAAAATTAATTTAGCTCTCTCTCTCTCTCTCTATATATATATATATATATATTTTCTTTATTGTATCATAATTGCTGCCATGTGTAAAACTGAAATTTTCAGAAAAAAAGTGAACTACAAGAACTGAAAAGTTGGTGATGATTAAACCTAATTTTCCACCAAGGCTAGAAGGCTGACATAATGTGATAACAGGACCAAATCAGGTTTATGAATGGCCAAGATCAAAAAGCATCACCCCCAAATCAAAAAATGATCAATCAAGCATTTCAACAAGATGATCTATCAAAGCAGAAAGCTAACAAAAGTATCAGTAACATCCCAATACTCCTTTCAATTACTTCCCCAAAAATTTCCAACGAAAACTTACATGTTTTCCATCACTTTGCGTGGCAGAATGGGTGAGGAGGAAGCTGCTGATGTCAGGACACCCTCAGCAACTTTTATGAGGGGACCATCAGTATTACCGTCTGAACTGATTTTCACATCAAGGTCTTCATCTACCTCTACATCCAGCCTGCAAAAATTGACATATCACCACTGAGTATCACTGTGTATCACGTTACAGTAAATTTGTCAAACCCCAGGCAAATATCACTCATCAAAATATCATTTTTCATTTTTTAGATATTTTAAAACTGTTTGCTATCAAAATGATACATGTGGCTACAGTACCCATTTTGTAATTCAGAAAATTAATCCCTTTTAATGAGTTGTTCACCACAAAGATAAGGTTCACCAACCTGCTTTCCACTTCTCTGAAGCGCTGCCATCCTTCAATGTCAGTCTGTGACTGTGTCCTATATGGATGGAACTGATGATCACCTGTGGAGTCACATTGTGCTGAGCTGAGCGTCTGTTGTCCTGTCTGACTGATCCGCATGTTTGCAAACTGATCAGCACACAGATACACTTTCGACATCGGAGCACTGCAGGAGACATGACAAGATTTTTTTTTTTTTTTTTTTAAATGACGATGGCAGGTATATCCAATTTATTTTAGTGAGCAACAAAAAAAGTATAACAACAGCAAAAGGGGAGGAAACAGACAAAAAAACAAAAAAAATCAAGGAACATTTACCATAGCTATGAACGTTTAGTAACTTTGCTCATGCCTCTAACATTAAATTCTAACTCTACTGTGAATTGAACTGCTTCTGTTTCAAATCTTGCCTTGATATTATACTGTCAGTCAATATTGAAGCATGTATGTGAGCAGATGCGTGTGTATATATTTCTCTGCATATACATGAGGGTGCACTTAAGTGCATGTATCCCTGTTAAGGCCAAGGTCGGCAGTGAAAGCCAAAATCCACATTTTTGAGTTGAGCAATCTTTTAATGCTGTAAATGTG
>JBCAUA010705291.1:0-15335 GCA_038406235.1 Peronia verruculata | reverse complement strand
AATTGGTGAAAAGGTGCCTGGGTGGGATAGCTCACCACCTGTATCTACAAAAGTATTCAGAATTTCAACAAACGCTCGCGTCAGATTATGAAGAATGACAAATGGAGTGTATTGAGCCAAAAAAAACCGAAAATCGAAAAAATCGGGATAGCGCAGTTGGCGAACAGCACGACGAAATCAGTCTTAGTTCCTTTATGGTCGAAAGATTCGAACTGTTTTCATGCTTAATGCACTTTACTGAGCACCTACTAAGAATGTACTACCATTTCCACATGAAGAAGTGCGTGTAACATATGGGATAGGCTTAGTGTGCAAAGATAGCTGGAAGAATATGAGCAAAGGTGACATGAAGAAGTGCCTGCAACATATGGGATAGGCTTAGTGTGCAAATTAGCTATCTTATGTGGACAAGAGATAGCAGGAGGAATATGAGCAAAGGTGACATGAAAAAGTGCTTGGAACATAAATTATGAGATAGGCTTAGTGTGCAAATTAGCTATTTTATGTGGACAAGAGATAGCTGGAGGAATATGAGCAAAGATGACATCTGTTGTTCTTTCCGAGAAGAAGAAAACACAAGGGGTGTGCACAGACATGAAATGAATAAACTACAACGGAGACCTGCATTATATGAGAAACTACCTTCAAATAAATTGTCCAAAATCTGTCATTCTTTAGGGTTTTTGTCTTGTGATTACGCTCAGCTTTACTGTTACTTGTTGCTATAGTTCCCGGCTAGTATGTTATACACTACTACTCCTGCACAAGAATACATGCTCGGCTGTATTCTTGGAAAAAGAGAGGACTACTCGCAGGAAAGAGACAACGTACGAGATATGGAGAACTGCTGTGCACACTAGGCAGAGAAGAATATGAGCACAATGACACAAGGTATGAGATACCACAGGAGTCCCGAAGGAGAGAAAATATGAGAGAATGAATGAGAGCGACATGTGGGAGTCTATAGAAACCCACTGTGAAAAATGAGAAATCGTGGGGCAGAATAGTAGAATACATGATTTCTGGGAAAACCTGACGCGGAAGAACACCAGGCGTTTTCCTACGTCATTCAGGCATTAAAACTATTCACTACTCCTATTACTTGGAGGGTATCTAGATTCAATAGTCTATGAGACTGCCACTCATAAGGAAGAGTTTTAGTTTTAAATGTACTACCCATTGTAACAGGGTCAAGCCAAGACTTTGGGTAAACTTACGGCCGAATGACGTTTTTCCGCCTTGGGTTTTTCCCGAAATCTTGTGTTCTTCTATTCACGTGGTTGACACAAGATCTGAGCTGCTATAGAGAGAAAGAAAGGAAATATGAAAGAATATGCTCAAGATATGAGATGCCAGAGAAACTCTATTGTAGATCCACTCCATATGATGTCACAAACAGGCAAATATTTTGTTCTAATGGTTTTCAAATAAGTTATCTGAAAGTTGAATTTGCAGTGCTGTGGAGATATAGATCTAGAAGCTGGCTTAGCACACCAAGTTTGCTACACGATCAGCGAATACAATGGGTGGAAAGATTTGCTATTATCGCTCCATGGGACTAGCTGATTTTGCAAGGATCCTTGAAATTAGTTTTGGCCCCCAAATCATCTGGCTTTGGAAGTTGGATTCAAGCAATTCTCCTCTCCAGCCATTGTTGTCATAGCAGTTGCTCACTCAGAATGGGTGACGCTGAAGTAAACAAGTATCCACAGTGGATCCATAGATTTGTTGTCCATTTGAAAAATGAGAAAACTTTGAGTATGCGCAAGACTGACGCAACTTGACGCAATAGTACAGGTTTTTGCAGTCTGAAGAGGAATCAAAAGAGAGAATGCACAAAGATGGCACAGAACATAGGACACTCTAGAGACCTGCAGTCGACTCTGATCAAAGAGAAAGCTATACTGACATGGCTGCATAACCACACTTGGCGTGTGGCTTCAGCAAGATCGTTTCCCAATGGACATCTTAGGTGAAGAGAAGAAATAGCCCAGAAAGAGTTGGATGGACGAAATTATTGAGGAAAAGGGCGGGGGGGGGGGAGGATTTGCCCAAACCCAGGCGTCATTACACAACAGTGACAGAGAGACAGACAGATAGATAGATAGATAGATAGATAGATAGATAGATAGATAGATAGACAGACAGACAGACAGACAGACAGACAGACAGATAGATAGATAGATAGATAGATGGATGGATCAATGGATGGGCGGGTGGATGGAAATATACAAACATACAGACAGACGCATGGATAGACAAACGCACGTGTGGACAGGCGGACAGACGGATTGATTGATGGGTGGGTAGATGGATGGGAAAATGGATGGACTAATAGATAGTTGGACGGACAGATGGACAGGCAAACAGCCAGACAGATGGAGAGGGAGAGAGAGAAGTAGACATAAAAAGAAAGCGCGGGCTTAAGAAAATAACAATGAAGCAGAATAAGAGAGAAGAAATAACAATGATCAGGACAAAGCGCTGTTAAAAGACAAGCACTTTATTTTTAAAAATATATAATATGCGACTTGTGACCACCCCGAATGTTTCAAAGTCCAGTCGCTACGCCGAGACAAAGTGGGTGAAAATTCTAATGTCGGCCTGTAAATGACTCACATTCAGTCTTAGTTTCCCCAACAATTCTCTGAAAGATCATACACATTACATAACGTCCAACCTATTTTACTTGAAATTACAGGAAAGGGGAGGTGGGTGGCATAAAGATAATAACATGTCATATTGTGGATATTTTTATTTAGAAGGGGGTGCACTGCGCGCAAGAAGCAGGCGATATTCTGTTAGTACCTTGGCCTACTAGTACTACATGAATGAGAAAGAAGCCTGCCAGATGCTTTATCGATACAGAGAAGCGCAAATAGTGAGAAGTTGCTCATGTAATCTGGAAATTCCACAGCCTAAAAACCCACTGACACAGGAGGGGGGGGGGGGGCTGTCT
Organism: Peronia verruculata; assembly: GCA_038406235.1. Taxonomy (NCBI): domain Eukaryota; kingdom Metazoa; phylum Mollusca; class Gastropoda; order Systellommatophora; family Onchidiidae; genus Peronia; species Peronia verruculata. The sequence goes on along the minus strand of JBCAUA010705291.1, from coordinate 12,376 downwards.
TAAGCCGCTGCTTTTTCTTAAGAAAAGGTCGCTGCTTATTATTTTTTTCTATCATATTATCATCAGATTGTCAATACTATTTATCGCCAAATAGCTGATGCATTGCCGATAAAATCACGTGCGTGATGTTTAAATACGCATGCCTGATTCTGTCATTGACTTTTGTTGCTCTTTTCAGTACGCCTATAATTTGAAATCCTTAAGAGCCATGCCCACAGCGACTGAAAAGTAATCAAACAAAGAAATATTATTATACCTACAACTGTTTGACCGTGTATAATAACTAAATCGACATCGACTGCTTACAACAAGCGGCCAGCAACCCAATACTTAAGGTTCCCTGAGAAACAACGAAAACAATACAGCCTCATAACACAATTTTCTTCCTTGTGCCCAAGGCTATCCATTGACAACCATGAAGAAACAGCTCTTTTGACTTTGTCACCTGCTATATAAAAAGTTAATATTCGCGGTGTTTGATGCTTTAAGTTCATGGTCTTCCAAAATGTAACTCAGAAGCTGTTTCATTTTTCAATGCAAACAGCAATTTTGTAAACATCGGCAAAATGCCATTCAAGAATCCAGCGCAATACTTCGACTGCTGTAGCTAAGTAGATAGCGCTCACTGGCAATACAACCTAGCTCATCGTTTGTGACAAGTGCAGAGCGATTTTTTCAACACAGCACCCATTTTCATTCAAAAAAAAAAAAAAAATCCTCAAATACTTCTAGAATGAAGCGCCCCCTCCGCCCAATTGTCTCTTTCTCCCCGCCAACAGCAATAAACAGGTTGGAATTAACAATGTGTGAGACAAGGAGGAAGACACATAAAGCATGGTGTTAGCAAGGATGAACATGATACTGTACTTTAAGATCTTGATGGAAAATGTCCAACTGGAGTTTTGAATGAGTCAAAGCTGAATGGACTCAAACTAACTATTCATCTGAACTCAAAATGAATGATCGTTTTCTTGCTTCCGAACACCACTGCTTCCCTCTGCCGTTGGCCCCTTTCAATGTCCCCAGCATCTAGTTCGACACTGCCACCAATCAACACTCATTCCGATTTCTTGTCTCTCTGATATACTAGAGATAAAAGCCATCAATATCATGTATATTAGAAGACAGGAAATAGCGCCAAACCATTTCTCCATTTCAATACCAACTGATTGATAGTTCCGATACAAAGCAACAGAGCATCGACCCAACAGAAACAGTTTCAGGAAAAATGTGGGTACAGATATATTTGAGCCTGAGCCTGATATATTCCTGTGAGGCCCCAGGGCCCAGGTGACGGGCGATGGCCTTCTATCGATTTTCCATTTATGTGTCCTATCGACCACGCTATCCAGGTGGAAAATGGAAAATAAAACTGCTTTCAAACTCAGACTGATGTGGAAACAATGTTTTTTCTTTTTCTAACCCCCCCCCCCCCCAACCCTGCCCGCAACTCCTTTCCTCCCCAAGATGTACAACAACAACAACAAAAAGAGCTGGATTTTAACATGCCTATTAAATATAAAGTAAATCAAATATATTAAATATTATCCAACCGACGTACACGTCGTTATTATGAAGATTAATATTTTATTACACAATGCATAATTATAATTCCACAGTCTGGTCATATATATTGTGCCAACATCGCTGGAGAGCCATGATAGGACTATCTGAATCTCCCTGACCCTTGACATAATTATATACTAACAGCTTTTATAGACTGCGGCATTTCCTTATCTTGATGAGTCGTATATTTACTTATAATAATAATATTCATGGTACGTTTTGATGAGCCATTTTGTCTGTTAGAATATCGTCGCTTCCCCTCCTCAGTCAACTATTTAGGTGTAGTTAATCTCGCCTCCCCTCCAAGTCATACTATATACGGGTGGTTAACATCTGTAATATGATTGCTAAATATGACGAAACATCAATGTCACGACTGTCATCTGTCATGTCTGACTTTGCGGTGGGCTAAATTATCATTCCATAAAAATAAACAATGAACAAAAAAAAAAAAAAAAAGAAAAATGAACAATGAACAAAAAAAAAATGCACTTACGAACACTACCAGTTGCTCAGAAGAATGATGACTGCCCAGTCCATACACAAATGAAATCAATGAACTGTTCTCTGACCACAATCCCCATATCGTTATCTCTTCTCCATTGAATCACATAATTGGAGACAGCACTTCAACTTGGTGGAACTTCATGTTCAACAACATTTTATTATTATTATTTTAATTATTTAATTTTGTTCATTAATACACGTGACCTCGTACTTCTGACAAATCCAGGCTTCGGTTTCACACATGCAGCTTGCTGTCACTGATTTAAGAGAGATACCCTGGCCTATTCGTGTTGTGGGCAGCAGTCTGGAATTATTGATCGGCACAAGAGATTCGTCATTATGAGTAAGCCAACTGTTTCATGTTTTGTGCTATAAAACGGGCGTAGTTATTTTTCCTCCTACACGACCTTTTTTTTTTTTAAAATATTATTATTATATTATTGTTCTTCTGATTAGATGAGCGAAAAAGGAACGATTAAAAAAAAAAAAGATATATCCTTGACTGATAACGAGACTTCGTCTGTAATAATGACCATTACACAATACATAACACAAGTTATGATGATGAAGTAAATAACGCATCCTGTATGGATACTGCTTCGGAGAAGTGAAGTTAATGCGTGATTATTCAACCATGCATAAGGAACCGTTTCACAATCACATGTCTCCCGCTAACACAAATTGTGCAAATGTTTTTCTCGCTCCGGGACCTGAGTACTTACCTAGGTAGCTTAAATCATCTAGTTTTTACACAACGATACCTTCAGGTTTACACAGATAAAGCTACGTCTCCATTGATGGCACCAGGGCTTTGAAACTGGGTCAACACTATTAACAGACACAAATCAATAATTCAGAGGCGACCGGGTTGATTCATTGCAGCAAAATCGAAAGCTTTCCAATAATCTATAACTAACTTAATGTGCTGCGGATCGAATACTAGTCTTGGCATTTAACAGACAAAAATTCAACAACTCCGCAGCGATAACTTCACATCTTCATTTTGTACTACGGAGCAAATTCTGAGCGACAAACTGCAATTCAGTTTCTAAAACACATACAGTAATCTCGTCGCCAATTTCTCCAAGTCACGAAGTGCGTTAATGGAGTGAGTTGTGCAAAGCCGGGGGAAACTGTAGAGAAATGATATTTTTAACCATATCACATAGAGAATTTGCCACTTCCTACAAAAGTAGGAAATTTGACATCTCTGACTATTGACTGGCATCAACAATGAAACCAAATCTGAATGTTTAAAGACGGTTCTTGTCTTTTCCATATCCATGTAAACCAACGATGACAAAATGAACTACCTTATCCCACATACCTTCACACAAGGGCATTGTGAATTCAGTGCATCTCCCTGAAACGTGCGATTTATTTAGACATCTTAAGAAAGTCCTACCACAGCCGAGTCAAGGCTACCGAAAGTTAGGGGTAATCCACAGGTTACCGGAAATACAACAGACACGCAATGAGGTTGTGAGTCTCCGTAACACAAACAAATCTTGACTGAATTCAAACAGGACTCGAGCGGTTCCCCTTGGCTTTCAACAACCCAGCAATCAGCTGGTTTCTTTCCAGACTTCCTCACGTGCTTCTTACGTCTTGGCAACATTTTAGGTCACGCGATTTCTATCTCGAAGTAGCAGAGAGAAATGAGAAGAAAATATGCCAAGAAATACTAACGCCACAAAGAACGCCACAATAGAAAATCATGGAAAACACATGCAGCAGCAACCTTTCTACCACGATAAGTATTTGAATGCAGTACATGACAGTAACAAATGGTTTGAATGTCAAATATGTGTATTCTAAGGGGAAAATGAAAATACCAAAGACGAGAAATGAAATAGGTCCATCAGTGCTTACTATTGCCTTTAAGAGGGAGGGGGGGGGGGAAGACGCTAGAGCACGAAAAACGGTTACAACAACAACAACAACAAGTGGAGTTTCATTGTTGGGCTTTTGCTTTGGCGTCAATAAATTGCAAAAGGGATCCCGTCCTGTCACAGATCACACAATTGTTATCCATTCATTCCAAAACAGACAGACGCGGACTTTTAAGTTGGGGACATTCCACTCTGGTCTCTCGGCCACTCATTCGCACAGTAAGTTCTTAGGCTCCTAAAGCTCCATCATAGCTAGCTCTATGTATTGTGCGGCAAGGTTTTGACCTAGGTCACTGCTACGCTCTGGCCTACAAGTCTGCGACAGTGTTTCTTGTCTATCTTTGTGTTGATGGGTGCCATTTTCTTACACCGACTGGTGTCCAGTTAATCTTATGGCTGGCCATTCGATCGGTAGTCCATACAAAACTTGACGTGGATGATGGTCAAGAGAGGAGCGAAAGAGAGAGGAAAGGAGAAAGGAAAGTTCAAGCCAGACAGAGCAGCGCATGGGAACTGAGACAACAGATCTATGGAAGATTAGAGTCTATATTATGTTTAAAGAAATAAGTATAGAATGATACAATAGACAAAGTGGGAGAGATAGGGCGGAGTGGAGGGGGAGGATAGTATGTCAGAGGCATAGAGCGAAAGGGAATATATTTGTACATAGATGGACGAAAACACGAGGGTCTAAATGAGAGAGAGAGAGAGAGAGAGAGAGAGTGAGAGAGAGAGAAAAGTGTGTGTGTGTGGGGGGGCAGAATGTTGAGGTCCTATTACTATAAGCGGAGGACATTACGCTAAATGGTGCTATGAATGAACAAGGTTAATTACAAGACTGCCACGGAGACTTGGAATGTCTGCGTGGCGTGAGGATAACATCCACATGGCACAAGACACACACGGCATAGATTATATCAGATCCGGCTACGGTTTTCTATCCCAACCACGCTGTTAAATACCTAAACGGCGATTAATTTCTCATTTCTAAGGCGGTCACACCAAAGTACGAGGACTACGGGCACAGACAGTATGTATAAATTATATAACACACTGAAATGCCTTAAATGTTCACCTTCGGCCGTCCCAGAGGCTATATAATTTGTTGCATACGGCGACAGTAATGTTGAGAGGAGGTGGGAATAAAGTATAAGAGGGGGAGTGAGAGTGAAGGGGACGAAAGAACAAATATCCAAAATGTTCAAGAACAACAATGCTTCACCACAGCGAAATAAACAAAAAGAGGACATAGGACGCGCGGCTTGAGTAACACGATCATTCCATCACACATCACTGTGGTGAAAGCACTGACACTATCCACAAAGAATACTGTGAAAAAAAAAAAAAAAGCCTTCAAAATATGAAAGTGATTTTATCGCAATCTCACCACTTTCCACGGACTTCGGCTGAGTTCACTTAATATGAAATAATGTCAACTGGTTCTAATACCAAATAGACAATGTGTAATAAAAATTGCTTTCCTTATACATACAGACATACCGTTTACAGAGGACAGAAATTGCCCATAACTGATCCGTTTTAGACTATATGTAATAATAATAAAAAAAATTTTAAAAAGTGAGATACATTACAGAGTAAGCGCATTACATTTTCTTATCGAAACGTATCTTACATTCACCATATCTATGCAGGGAAAAGCCCAATCATCAACCGTTCTTTCACACAACAAAAACATTAATAATGACGACGATACAACGTCAAAGGGGTAACGACACAACAACAACAACATTCTCTGTGAGACATGTGGCAATGCTCTGGATATAATGTTTCTAATGCGAGAGGGCCATGCGCATGCGTGGATCAATCTCACATTGACAGCCAGCATCTCGCTCGTCAGCTGTGCCGCCTGCATGGAACTGACAAGTGCTGGGCTAAATATGGAAACAAACAGAGAGAAGTTACCCGACTAGATTTTGGTAAAGTTCAATGTTATGAAAACTAAAAAAAGCTACGTCATGTTTCGTGAAAATTGACATTCGAAAGTCAATAATTTCTCTGGTGATGACTTTAACCTAAAAATTCTTTCTCTATGTAAGGTTTTTCATCTGAAACTGTCATCTCTAAAATAATAATAAAAATCTGATTTTTTGGGGTTACCCAGCCGGGGACTGACCTCATTTTTCATGTAGCATTAAAATGCAATAATTTTCAACGATTGCTACTCCTCAGAGGCTAGCATGGTATCTGATTAGATGAACGGGGATTGTTACTGTTCTGAAAGAAAGTGGTGCACAGGTGCATAACCCCCCTCAACCCCCACCCCCCCGAAAATTAAAAAAAAAATAAAATAGTTGTCATTGTTTCCACTCGCATGTTTATTTTCCTAACTGGCCATTGACTATGAAAGATACGAATATCTAGAATTAACTGAGGGAGGAGGTTGTGGACAAGAGAGAAGGGAGAATGAGCAAGAGACAGAGGGAAAAGCCTTCCAACCTAACGCGCACCTCCGTGACGCAAAACTTTAAGTTCATCAGTATGACACAGCAGCTGGAAATAAAAACGAAAGACGGTCTAATCGATAATTCATTTCTAAAGCAACGTGCCTGTTCTTTTTTTCTGTCTGCTCTGTCTTTGTGAATTCTACGTGCTGCCCTCACATCTGCATGTGTTCAGAATTGTGCCGATCCTATTTGTAACCCCCCCCCCCCCCCCCCCCCCGCCCCGGAAATGCACTCTGTTCAATGGTGACGACGAATGATTTGGAAAATGCACGAGACTGAACCTTCTACGCAGCCAAGTATGAAACGAATGTTTTAATCTGACAATGCAATGTTCGGAGAAGCCCTTGTAGATCTATACAAACTTTCTTGTTTTGAACCCCTGCAGCCCCCCCCCCCACACACAGCGGCGGTATTCAATAAAACAAATCAGTGCTGTCTGGTCTTTAAAACAAAGAGATGGAATACAGGTTGTTTTGAGACATGCTGTCAAAGACAACGTAAGACCATCGCATGACAAATTTATTTACTTTTTAAAATCCAATACGTGAGAAGTGAGAAAAGAGATATTCTTTCCCAGCCCATAGGGTATTTTCAATTACAGGTGGCGTAATTAACGTAGGTGTAGAAATGTTAACTTCCGTATCCATGAACACTACCGGCAGGAGGATGCTAATCCATTAGTGTTCTTTTGCAGTAACAGTCAAGGTGGGAGATGTCGCTTAAAAAAAAATAAAAAATTATGCAATAAATCTATCTTGATCTTCACTGTCGTATGGACTACAACTGGTGAGTAATAAATACTACTTCATGGAAAACACAGTCTTGATAGGGACACAGCATATCAGGAATGACTAGTGCATAACAGACCAGGAAGGGTGAACTGTTAATGTAGCCATTGTTAATCACTTCATCAAACATTGGAATGGCTTTTGAAAGCCAATGTCACATGAACTAAACTGGTAAAAAATTAAAATGAAAATAATAATAAATAATAATAATAAACAAAATTTAAACAAAAGCGCACAAACACATGTGCCTTTTCTGAAAATAACAGAAAACAAAAGTTCTAGAATGGCAACGTCATTCATTTTTTTTTAGCAAAAATGTCAGTGAATTCTGATGACAAATCAGTCCAATCAGAATGAAATCCTTGATAAAGAGCGTCAGAAAAAAAAGTGTTAAATAATTATTTGAATTCCCATGATTCTCTGGTATTTAATCATACCCGAGTATGTCCTCACTCCCTCATCCATTTATAATCCCCTGCGAATCAATGCCTATCAAACTCCAAGACACATGCTGCAAAGTATGAGCCTCACACGTCACTGACTCAACCACTGCTGAACTGGGCCTATCGTTCCAATTGCTTTTATCAAATTTCCAAACACACAATATGTAAATCGGGGGGCACTTAAGAGCATGGACCAAACAACTAGGTGCTGTACACAATCATGACCTCCGACACCGGTCTCACAATTTCAAAACAACCCCAGACTGGAAGACAAACAAGCCAGGCAGGAGGAATGAAATAAAGAGAGCAAAATCAATACACCAGAGCTCTGCCAATAACGCCAGATCACAAGAAGAAACTGTCGCAGGATCGGGAAGTTTTTACCTGTGCTCGGAAGAGTCTTCGGTAATGAACATTTCAGTACTCAGCCCCGAGGTAATTCGAGCCTTATGTTCAATACGACCGTTGCGCTTGAGAGTCACTCTCCACCACTGAATTGACACATCTCTGTTGAGTGCTAGTGTTATCGATGAAGTCCCCTTTCCATCTCTTAATACCTGATGTGGTTAACGTAGCAGAAATCTGGCCTTCGGCCTCACCATAATATATGGTGAGAGACATAGAATCGGCAGACTTGATGGAAAACTGACTGTTGTTGGTACTGCTGACATTGGTCTTGTGCACATCCAGTGCGAAGGCACTATGGACTCATGGACCTTGTTGTTGCATTTACACATGGGAGTAAAATTCAAACACAGGCACTGCTGACATAAAACGTGCAGTTTGAAGGGAAACTTAGATTTGCCGTGGATAAGAAGTAAGGCTGAAAACATACTGGTCCGACAATCCGACAGAAATCGGCGACAAAGGCACGGATTGAATTGGTGCAAGAAGGAAAACCGACGTCACATCCGACCGTCGCCGGCTGGCAGAGGTCAGGTGGATTGAAGCACGACATGCTCCATTTTCTTCGAATTGTCGGATGAACTCTATTCACGTGTCTAAAAATTGGCCCAGGCGGGGCGAACTATTGCAAAAATCAAAACCCCATTTTCGTCATCAAATATTATTTTAGATGACAAATTTTAATTCAGCGACCAAAAATTAGAAATGGGTGCGAAGATGTTTAGATTTATTGCGTATAATGCGGTTTCTAATTATTATTATTAGTATTCAAATTCAATCGTGCCTTACAGAAAAGAAGGCGACAGTCTAACGGATTCCCTTTGTTTGCGTTTCCCTCTGACATCCGCCTACCTTTTGGTGGCTGCCAATCGGACGGACCAGTATGTTTTAGGCCTAAGACAACGTTCACCTCGAGACGATACCCAAAAGGATGAAAAAATATATAAAATAACGACAAAAAGAAATTCCGGTTCACTAAAAAGGAATGAGTTAAAAAAACAGAAGCCCCACAATCTGCCTATACTAAAAACAAATTATAAGCAAAATTTCCAACAACAACAACAACAAAAAAAGAAGTTTTATATAATACTATCTTACTTGCTTTATTTTTGCTTTACAATCGAGAGCTGGTTCAGTGATGACCTGATCGCCAGCTGATGGCCCGATTCGCCTTAATTAGATTATTCTGTACATCCCCAATAGACATTGATTGTATCTATACTCTATGGATACCTTACTTAATGTGTCTAGAGAATACATTAATGACATACTGAATATACAATTTCGTACCCATCCTCACCGTTTTTCATCTCCTCCCCCTACACATTAAAATGGGTGTTAAAAAAAAAAAAACGCAAAACAATAAACTATCGACAACTGTCAGAAGGAAACGAAAAAATCACACACACACAAACACACATACACACACGCACATACACACACACGCGCGTGCGAGCGCGCACGCACACACAGAGGGCGATCAAGGAGACAATAACTTGCAGAATGAAAGAAGCTAACTGCTAGCGGCCAGCTGTCAATAAATAGCCCTTTTTCTCTTTTCAATCGTCCTATTTCAATCTTCTTTTTCACGCATCTGATGAAAGAGCTCGACTGAAGCCTACCACTGAACTCGCTGAGAGGGGACGCGTAATCTAATCGGCCGGGATTTTCCGACGCGTGTATTTTGTTTGCTCTCCTCAAGATCAGCCAAGGATGAGCAGGTGTTGCTTTTTATTTCCGAACGGTTAATTCTGTCCCAGAAAGAGGATACTGAGGAGCTTTACTTAAAACACAAATCGCCTTATCCTCTTTCTATATGACATGTAAATGGTTCCTCATAATCAGTATCTAATTAATAAAATGTTCGCTGTCCTTCTTTCCCGATTTCCCCCATCTCCAGACATTATTTATAAACTCTAGAGCAAATGACCGGATGAATTATAAATATATAGTGGAAATGCTGAGAAAATACAGTGGGATGCTTTAATACAAAATATATGTAGTCCTAACTTGTCATATTTCGTAGCCATGTTCAAAGGCATAAAAAAAAAATACTTCATGAAATGTTGCATTATCTTGTTTCAGCCCTTCCCTCAAAGTGATTTCAGCGGGTGTTCCTTGACGGACGTTTACAAGGACAGATGACAGATTTATTGCAAAGGCTGCAAAGAATGTCAAATAAATGCAGTTTTAGTATCAAGTTCACGATGAGTACAAATTATTAAATTTCCCTGTCACGTTTTATACCGGCTGCAGCCAATAAGTGTATAAAATATCAATGTTATTTGAAACATAAAGAAATTTCTATGATCAGCTAAAAAAAAAAAAAAGGGGGGGGGGGGGGATTGGCGAAGCAAAACTTTGTGATAACAAAGAACCCCGACACTGCCCTTTTTTACACAAACCTAGCCAAACTGAATGTACAAAGAGGGATTGCATAACTGTTAATACCATCGCTCTTTATTGTAGCAAAATCTATTCTTGTATTTCAAGTCTGGGTCCGCAGGTTTGAAGACGGGGCGATAAGAGCTATGGTTTCTAGAAATAATGAAATGCTACGACAACCTAAATAGGTCCTCGCAAACCAAAGTCGAACATGGACATGGAATACGAACACAATAGCGAACCTTCTCTGAGGAAAGATTTGGTGCCCCGCGTATTCTTATTGAAAGAAAATTTTCCACGCAGCAAAAATGCTGATATCAGCCTGGCGCAAGGAAATTAAAAAGTACAAACCTTCTGAAGTCATCCTGCAGCATCTCACAAGGAAATAATGTACACCACTGAAGCAAAAATAAAATAATACATGAATACAGAGATGGAGGCAGCTGAATTTCAATAGCTCTGTCTATGGTTGACGAAACGTAGCAGTGATGATATTGATAACTGACTCCAGTCACTGCACTCAGTTTCCTACAGCGTGTGTCAGTCGGAGATGCAGCCGTCGTGTGTGAAGCTTGCAGTACCGTTGCCCGGGCTTTGTGACAAGGTTAATAATAACGGGTCCCAGGTGTGGTGCACATGGCAAGACAGAGACATCCACACAACATTCATTTCAAGCTGAGCAGAGTGGCAGTTGTTAGAAAAACCCACAGCGATTGAACAATATGCAATAAGGCGTTTCAATGTAAAGATTTAGGCGCACATTAGGCAAATGATAGGCTACCTATGGCTTTGTGTTCCCGAACTCTGGGCGGTCCCAAAGGCTGATCTGATTACTTGAGACTTGCCTGTTTTTCGTCTGTGAAAGTACATAAAGTTGATTTCGGTCCCAAAATTCTTAGACGAGTAACATGCTCTGCAGCCCTACTTAAAAGAATTGTCGTTTCCGATATTCTGATTGTATTGATACTGTTGACGCTGTTTCTTATAACATAAGCTAAACAAACAAACAAACAAACAATAAACAAAGAAAAACAACAATTTAGAATCGCAGATCCAGAGTGACAGAATAGTAAAATAATTTATCATTTGTCTAGAAATGTGCATGATTTTGAAGACATTAAGTGACTTTGAATTTACTGGTAATCGTGAATATTTTCTGACGTAATGCACTAATGCACGCTTGCGGTGCAAACGTTATGGACCGCAGACAAATTGTACGACTTATATTGTATATATAGACATGTACCTTGCAGGGATTACACCGAAGTCAAAGAACATGTTGTAAAATTATACTTAATAACAAAAAAGAGAAGAATGGCGTCCACATTCAAGGGCCATTATTGGCATCGCCAAGTTAATGAAAGTATCGTCACATTACACATAAAGACTTAATGCAGTAAAACTCTGAGCGTGTCCTATTTCGGTTCCATACGCCATGGTTTCGATTATGGACAAAGAACAAGCGAATCACTGAACCAAAGGAGGTGAAATTATGTTCAATTATGTTCCCGTTATATTTAATATGCTGACTCATTTTCCCTCATCCCATCCGTTTTCAGAGCACACACACATACAGACCGACAATTATATATGTAAATACAATATTTCGCTACGGGCACACGCTCCGTTTTAGAAACGACGACTTAAAATTAGTACCAGGTGCGTCTGATGGAGAAGTGCCTGAATGGACTTCTGAATTAAGAAACAGCAAAGATACCAGGAAGCCGCTCATCAAATTACCCAGGTAAGCGTAATGCTGGTGCCGGAGGTCCCGATCAGACGCGTACAGCAGAGCTCAAAGGTCTTCAGTAACTGACATGGTGGACAAAAGACCTCCCAATATCCTTGCGAGGCCTTAGAAGGAGAGACTAAAGAGAGCATGAGAGGAAATGGGGGGGGGGGGGGGGGGGGGAGGGGGGGAACCC